>JANHZT010009887.1:109098-121129 GCA_032468215.1 Stegonotus admiraltiensis | reverse complement strand
GAAAGCCCTACTAAGCAGGTATATACAAAAGTATGAAGGCTATTGCTTAACGCATTGTAAGCTGCCCTGAGTCTCCGCAGAAGGGCGGCATATAAATCCAATCAATCAAGCCACGTCACCAAGCAACTAGAGCCCAGTCCCTCAGAGATGGGTGGTGCAAAAATGTGAAAAATAAATACATTTACATTTCAGGTCTACATCTTCCAAATCGGTGCTAGAAAACACAAAGTTCCTTTAAATTCTAAAAACCCCTGCAGTTTTATATAAATTGTAGGTACTTGAATAAACACAGATAATTTCAGTAACTGTTTGAAACAAATTGCTAAGTGTGTAGAGGACAACTTGCCATTTCTAAAATAATGGGTGATTCTTAATGACGGTAATTGGGGCTGGCAACTCAGTTGCTAAGAGACCTGGTCATAAAGCGAAAAAAATCACATGACCGCTGAGTTATGATGGCAGTTTTAATAATCCCAGTTGTCGTCATTAAACAAGAATGTTACAGGCTCAGCTGGCTGCCCAAATTCCGCAGAACAGAAAGCCCCTCTTTGGAGCAAACCTTATCAACTCCTAGGAAAGCTCAGAGGAATGCAGGCTGCATTTTGGAGGGGGAGAGCAAAATGGCTTCAGGCAGGCACTCCCCCATGCATCCTGTGGCCACAGAATGTGTGTGTGTGGAGTTGGGGACATGAATCCCAATCCAGATGGGCCCAAGGGCAGGGAAGGAGGCTTCCCACTAGCTCTTCCTAAGCCCAATTGCATAGATGGATGGCAAGTGTCTGGCAGCTCTTCATGCAGTACTTTCCAGACTTGACACGGACCCTGAAAGCCTTGTGCACTTGTCAGAACCACTCCAAGCCATTTTCCCACAGCAACAAGCTTAATTCTAGGCAGGGTCTTGGGATGGCAGCGTGTAAGAGAGTGGTGGGGCAGGATGGTGATCCCCCCACCCGCCCGATCCCCCTCCACTGCCTTCTAATCAGCAGATTGACAATGAAAAAGGACAACTGGAAAAAGGAGGACAGCCTGGACATTTCCAAAGGGGTGCAGCTTCCTGCCACCTTTCCTACTGATTTTGTGGGAAGCCAGCAGGGAAAGTTGCATGTGGCAATCATGTGACTGTAAGACACTGCCATATTATGAAGGCTGATCGCCAAGCACATGGCAACAATGTGACCGTAGTGGTGCTGCAAAGGCTATAACTTTGAGGACTGCTCGTAAATTCAACTTCTTCAGCAATGTTGTAAGTTCAAACAGTTGCTGAATGAATAATTGTTACGTGAGAAGCCCCTGTATAAATTATTTTTTTATCTTAAGAACTAGAAAGGAGAGCGTTTTGTAGCTGAATAGAGCAAAATGTATATCAGGAGCAATATCCTATTAATATAATGTACGTTTTCTAAGGGTTATATTTAATTATTTGGATCCTGCATTTTCTTATGCCAGGGCTTTCAGAGAGGGCATTTTACAAAGCAGTTTGGCGAAAACCAGTATTTGGCTATTCTTCCCTTTAGTCCCTTCTTACATAATTCTGAAAGGTCTCCCACCTAACCTAAGCAGATTTTCAGATAGTGAATGCGATAGCAGAGAAAGAGATATTAATTGGCGAGAATCAGCTTTATCCCTTATTTTTGCCAGAATAAATATTCATTCAGAAGTTTCTGGTGAATGATAGATAAATCACTCACCCATCCTTACTTTTCTTCTCCAAAATTGGACAGTGTATACTATATTGCAGTATTTAAAATAGATTGTAGTGTACTACGTGTAATAATATATCTCATTATAATTTATTACCTTGAGTGTCTGCATTGTTGCACCTCTAAAAGCAACTGGGGAGAGCAATGTTGGAGGGATGCCAGCCTGAGGACCTGCAGAAGCCACTAAACTTTTACAATTTATCAAGAAGTTCAGCAAAGTAAACGTATTTGTCCCTTTTACTAAGACTACAGATTCAGGCCTGTGATCCAATTTCATCTCATTTTTTTCTTTGCAGCTACATAGACAATTAAGGAAGATCTACACATACATAGTAATTGTAGATTAATGTGAACTTATCTGTGGGGAAAGAGTTGCATTATAATAAGCCAAATAAATGTTATTTAAGTTATGTTTTTATTATCTTTGCAAACCTGGAAAAGTGGAAGGAGGCTTGCAAGGATAATAAAACCAAAGCTTGCTATTATATAGGAGAATTCCAAATATTTCTACAAAGTAAAAGTGAAGATTTCCATAGAAATAATTGCAATATTTAAATATACCATTTAACATATATAGTTCAAAGCTTTCCAGAAAAAATAATTTACTATTGAAAAACTAACAAAATTATGTCATGAATTCCCAGAAATTGAGAAAATCAAGAAAGAAAAAATGGGACAACTATGACACAGAACCTCAGGTTCTAAGGGAAAGGGTGGAGGTAGGAAATTTCTAAACAAACAAATGAACACCCAGATATTTGACGCAACTGAAAAATGATCACTGCCATTGTGACTACCTGAGCAACAGCCACTGCAGTACTTCTATATACCGATTGAACATTACCTAGACTGCATTTAATATAATGCAAATTCAACCATTGATTAAACGAAAATGTTTTAACTCTTAAAAGGATACAATTTGGTAGAAATTGTGTCTGGTTTTTTAATTTTGTCTTCAATTCCCATTTCCACCAGCCATAAAATTCCATCATCGTCATCATCACTGCCATCACCACCACTCATTTCCAATTCTCTGAGTAGCAAAATGTGGTAAAAGAACTTGTAAATTACCAATTTCTGAAAAAGAGCTAATAGTTCTGAGAAATGCACATTAAGCCACTGTAAATACTAGATTACATACTCTTCAGTTTCATTGCCCATTATTTCAGTATCTTTTTTAACTTCGGTTTCTAAAGGAGAAGCTGCAGCATTGAAATTTTTTTGTCTAATTCCTTGAAATGGTAAATCAAATTCAATACCTAAAAAAAGAAAAAGGAAAAAAAATTATTTATGTCTTGGTTATGGACAAGAGGAATTTTTACATTGTTCATAACTTTTTTTACCTTCATTTTTCATGGCTTCCCTTAATCCTTTGGTTGTGGGAGAAATTAATGCAGTGATCGTATCACTTCCAGCAAGTCCTGCTGCACGGAACAACACAGTGAATTGATAAGTGCAAACATAGAAATAGGGACACAGCTTGGCTCTCAACAAGTTATAAAGAGAGGTAAAACTGAGAGACCTGCAAATTAAACAAACAAACAAACAAACAAAATGAACTTCCTGCTACAGAACAAGGAAACAACCTAAACCAGTTGTTTTAAGATGACACATTGATGTATTCCTAAGCAATAATGCAAATCTCACTATTATTTCACCTGAATTCATAATTCCAGTGTTATTCTTCCTTTATTTCATTCAAATAATCAGAGTTTTTATCTAATTTTCATGCTACTTGGTATGTTATTCTGGATTCTTTTCAGTTATATGGAACATTTTAAAAAAAACAAAAAACCTATATATCAGTTCTTTTTTTACATCATTCAAATAAGCTAGAAGAAAATAAGAATTGACTCACTGGATAATTTTGTCTTCTTTTATTTTCTATATAGCCTATTTATTGTTTCCCTCTTTCTTGATCCAACTTTACTTTTGTAAAAATAGGGAAAAATGAAATCCTATAAGTGGTAATCCACAGAACAATGTGATAATTATTGCATAAATTAAAAGTTTATTCTCATCATGGGAAAATTAAGTAGCTGTTTCATAGGCATTTGGAAAATAACTTAATTAACTTAAATTGTTCTTTGCTAATAAAGAGAGGCCTAATTTACTCTAATGGCTATGTATAGAGAAACTGATTATGGCACAGTGGTAAGCATGCAGTATTGCAAGCTAATTCTGCTGACTGCCAGAAGTTCTGTAACCTGCTTAGAGAGGACTGTAAAGCAGAGTTCCCCAATCTTTCCAGCTTGGTGGCCCAGAGCGGGAAAAAGGGGATGATTTTGTGGGAGGGGCAATGGCATGTGCGTATGCGCACGAGCGCCTCTGATGTTCATGGCGACGCTCGCACAAGTGGGGCCGTGAGTGCCTGCAATGAGGCTCCCATGAGAGGGGCCACAAGTGCCCACAACAACGCTCATGCAACGATTTCTACTGTGATTGGGGAGAGGCAGTCCCTCAAATAATCCATTCCCATGCCGTGTAGGGTTTTGTAGGTTATTACCAGCACTCTGAATTGAACCCAGAAGCAAACTTGTGACCAATGTAGCTCAAAGAGCAGAGGCGTAACATTTGCTAATCTAGATGGGCACATAGTTGCCCACATAGTCCTATTTTGCATCAAAGTTTTCAAATGCTCTTCAAGGGCAGCCGTCTATAGAATGTGTTACAGTAATATATTCTACAAGTGTGCACAAGAATCACAGAATTATCTTTTACAGAAAGCCACGTTAGTAATGATCTGCTTTTTTAGAGGTATAAAAAACATAAGAACTAAGAAAACAAATACCTCTTTCCTCTCACAGCATTGCTCTGCTCTAAGTGTCTGAACCCAAGCAGATTTTGGTTAGGAGAAAGATCCCTATTGAAAATACTCTCAGAAATGGAAGTTATGCTTAGCTTTTTATATTTCCAAGAACTTCAACATACCATTCACTCATGAACATTTGTTGGAGTTCTTCATTAAAGGCACAAGGATGACTTTTTCCAACCATTTTTCTGTCAGCTCCAATTCGAGGAAAAAGTGGTAGCCATGGGAAGAAGGGATGAAGCCAATATATTAGATTTTGCTGGAAAGCGCAACGAAGTTCTGTGGAAAGTTTTGGCTCCTAAATATCAAAATAACATTTTAAAAAGGCTCCTTTTAAGTTATTTATAGAGTAAATAGGAAAATTGGAAAAGGATTTTTAGAAAAGTTAAGGTAATAAAACACAGAGAATAGCTGATATTTTCCCACTTTTTCAAGGGATCAAAAAACAATTCCTAGTATTCTGGTTTAAGTCCATAAATGTTTATAAATGTTTATAAGGTATAAAACAAAGTTAACATATTTAATATTTTTGCACCATGCCATAATCTGCAACCAACTCTACCTTAGTTTCAATTTACTTATACAGAATAGAATTTGTTTAAATAGCTGGTTTGTATTTAAATGCCAATTATCCTGATAAGGGGACATAATAAAATAAATTGGAAGCTTTGCCATGTTTCTTGTAAAGCTACAGCTGGTCTACCACAAAGCAGAATATGCCATTTTTATAAAGTTTAGCCTTTATGTGGTTTTTATTTATGATGATTCAGAACATTTCTTATAAGTAGATTTTATATCAAAGACAAAATATCTTACAATGTATCAAAACATATTGGGAGAAGTTAATAGCTATTTTCTGAATGAAAATATAAAGGCAGCAATTATTCATACTTGTAGGTATATAGAAGTATTTGTGTGTCTTTTAAGATACATGACAATATGAAATACCTTATATTAGTAAAACTAACTTTAGATAACAATTTGTTTAATATATAGAAACTACTAGTTTATTGTAACCACAATAATCATAAATCAGGAAAAAAGGAGACATAGCAATATAGATTTAATTAAAAGTCTAGCTGAAGAAATGGAACCTTAGCTGGTTTTAAAAAAAAGTATGTGTGCTGATGCCAACTGCAATTGAATTAGAAGGGAATATTTCCAAAATGTTATTTTAATATGAAATATGTATATATAATATAGAACTCCGTGATGGCGAACCTATGGCAGGCATGCCAGAAGTGGCACGCAGAGCCCTCTCTGCTGGCACACGTGCCGTCGCCCCAGGTCAGATCTCTGTGGCATTTCTTTCGTGAGCTTGTTTCCCTGCAAACGATGAAACAGAAGCTCACGAAAGAAAAAGACCTTACCACTTGCCGCGCTGTTGGTGTTGGGATGCCCCACCTCCCACTGGCCAGCTGGTTTTCGGGTCTCTACTGAGCATGTCTGCGCATGCGCACATGCATGTCCACATGTTTGTGCACGTGTGCACATGCAGTTTGGGCACTCAGTGCCTAAAAGGTTTGCCATCACTGGCATAGACCCTTCATGATGTGCAAGCCCAGCATTTATTTATTCAATTTTTATCCTACCGTTATTACTTAATAGGTAACTTAAGGTACCAAACATACCTAATATACTCCCCTCAACCTTTGTTCTTCAAAATAGCAACCCTTTGAGGTGAATTGAACTGAGAGAGTAACTGGTCCAAAGTCACCCATCAAGTTACCTATGCTATTGTAGATTTTATATGGTTATAAAATAATTTTGAATTTCATTTGGCAGCAAACTATCACTTAGTACAGTTCTTTCCAAACAGTGCAATCTACCCAAAATAGGTTTTCTATGAAGATTCAGCATTCTACATGGGCTGCATCGCCTGAGCTAACCTAAATGTTACGGATGGTGACTGTGAAGTTAACAGTATGTCAATTGCTATAAGAAATCTGTACTGTTCCAAAAATGTACGGTGGGGAAACTCCTTAACACAGAATCCATTTTTGAATGGCTTCTGGAGCAGTGCTATATTGTGCGCTTATGTTTTCAGAGGGTATGCAACTTTAAACAAAATAGGTAATTGCTCTAGATCCCAGGTAAACATAATGTAGTATCTTGTCAGGATTCATTTCTTGTCCAAATACTCAAAAAACTACATTGTCTTTTATGACTTAGACGATACAGAGAAAAAGATCTGGCTGTCAACAAGTTACTGATGACATGTTGGCTCCTAATCAACATGCTAATAACTACCTATTCTGTAGATGTTAAAAAGAACCAGATAGGTTGGAGTCTTGATGAATTCTATAACTTACCATATTTTTCGGACTATAAGATGCACCTGTGTATAAGACACACCAAGATTTTGAGAAGGTAAACAGGAAAAAAAAGGTTTTGCCCTCCCCGGCCCACAGGAGCACTCTGCAGGCCTCCCAAAGCCTCTGCACGCCGTTTTTGCCCTCCCCAGCCCACAGGAGCACTCTGCAGGCCTCCCAAAGCCTCTGTGCACCCTGTTTTTGCAAAAAATGAGTCCATTTTTCACAAAAATGGGACACGCGGGGTGGGGTTTCGGGAGGCCAAAAATGGCTGTATTTGGTGTATAAGACGCACCAACATTTTCACCCTCTTTTGGTGGGGGGGTGTCTTATACTCCGAAAAGTACAGTAATTGCTACATTGCTGAGCACTAGTCATTTTGAGAATTGCTGAGCAGGCAAGAGCAGTGTTGTCTGAACCAACAAAGAATACAACACTACCAAAAATATTGAGAAATCAGGAGAATCACCTCTTTCCCAAAACAATTTATCATGGCAACCAAGATTTACTCAATCCCATACCCTACCTAGCCTATCCAAATTAAAATAGTTCCCAATACTTATTTTTCCCCCAAGAATGTATAAAGCTGTCTGCTATTAGCATAGTTTGAATCCTCCATAAGTGAATATATTAGCAACTGATTGAGAAAAAGATATTAATGATTCCAGGAACTGGTACAATTTGTTGAAACACAAGAATATTTCTGCATGATGTAACTTCCTGGATATCACTGATAACTCATTATCCTTAAGACATCTCCCTCAGATTCACAGAATATTGAGAAATTTGTTCATCACCATTAAACATAGCAGAGTTAAGATTTTATTATCTTGTTCACCAAATAGCTCTAAACGTCGAGAAGCAGGTAATAGAGGCGAATTAGAAAGATATGACTGGCCATTCCATTCAAAATAAGTGAACCACTTGCAATTTGAATTGACTCTTATATCAATTGCAGATTCCAACTCATTAATTCAACAGCATTAAAAAGCATAACCTACCTGGATACTTTGGGGTAAGTTTATTAATGTTGCTCTACAATGCTGGATATATCCTTGGGATTCTTCTTGAGCTTTTAAGTGATCAGCCCATGCAAATGACTGAGAAGAAGTGACTAGAAGACGGGTTTTAATACTCCAGTCCGCAGGAAATTCAAAACTTGGTGAAGAGGGAACTTCGGTATCAGAAATGGCCAAAGTGTCCTTAAAAAATTGGACAAATTATAAGTAAGCAATGAAATCAACAAAATGCCATTGGTGTACAAAGAAGCACGTTCTACTTTTGCAAACATTAAGCATTATCATTTTAGTTCTAGATTTAGATTAGTCATGGATGATATTGATCTATAAATTTAGATCTAACTGCATAAGAAAAAATTTCTGAAGTTTAGAAAAGAAGCACTCTTCAGTGCTGTGTTAAGTGTGGTGAGTGTACAGTACTCCTTTAAAGAAAAATGGACATCTGAGAAGTCCTTAGTGCTCTCTGAGCTTGGTTATTAAGGTATCTTTAAAAAGTAAGATATAATTAAAATTACAGAGTAACAAAGAAAGTAAGTTTTGTGTCTGACTATAAGAAAACATGCATGGTTGGCAAGAGGTATTTATATGAAGGGTGACTGGGAGCAGCACATGGGGGATATGCAAGCACCAAGAGTAAACCCTGCACTCTCAAATTTTAAGTGTTCGTATTTAGAAATTCTGAAATTAAAATACTTACTTTGATCAATGTTTCAGCAGTTGCTATTTCAGAAAGCTCTTCCTTCCATGTGGAACCATCCTTGTCATGGCTTTTCAAAAACTAAAAGAAAAAGAATGAATAAAACCATATAATGCTTTTTGTAACCTAATACCATTGTCTGTATTAAATTTCATAAGAACATAACATTTCACATTCCTGCCCTGCAGCAATAAAGTACAAGATGATACTGGAAACAGATGGTCACTATAGTGACAATGGCAAAGACATCTGCTTGGGAGAAGGCAATGATAAACCACCCTTGCATTTTTACCAAGAAAAGCACATGGATAGAAAATATAACATGATTGATGATATAGTGCCAGATGATGGATGCCTTGGATCGGATGGCACTCAAGATGCTACTGAGAAAGCTGAGGATTTTTCAGAGTATTGGTGGTGTTTAAGATGTCCCTCATGCTTAATCTAGCCACATCTAGTTGCTGATGTTGCCATATAGGAAAAGAAAATCTGAAGGTGCAAAGAATGGCGGGAACATGGAACATAAGAAACAAGAACATGGGAAAGTTCAGCAATGTGAAAGATTAAATGACTGCACATCATCATCTTAGACATCAGAAAATCAAGATGGATTGGACATTTTCAGTCAGAAGATCACATTTATTAGTCAGGACTTAAAAAACAAAGAATAGCACTGCTTTTATAGTTAAGGAGGGGTCAACAGGAATAGCACTTCATTGCAATGCAATCAAGTGCTGAATATCTGTTAGACTTCATCTGTTAGACTTCATGAACAATTCTTTAAGATGATGATCATTTAAGTTTATGAGCCAATCAACAATCCAGAAGAGGTGGTGGATGAATTTTATGAACAGATTTGATTTGAAATCAAAATTTGCTGCTTGTGACTGGAATATCAAAACTGGAAATACTAAAGAAGAAAATGTAGTTGAATTGGCTTTGGAAATCAGAATGAGGCAGGAGACTGACTTATTGTTTTCTGCCACTCTAGTGAATCCATCATAGAATTCTGTCCTCAAACAACTAAATCAATCCCCTATACATGGACATCACTAGACGGAATATGTAAAAATCACATTGATTATATTATTGCTAAAAGGAAGTGGAGCTCAATTATAACATCAAAGAATTGGAGAGGTGCTGACTGTGGAACAAATCATGAACTTGTCATATGCAAGTTCAAGTTAACAAAGAAAAAGAGCTAGACCATTTTCACAATATGAACTTGAACATACTATATATTCACCATTTTCATGGGCAACATCAGGAATCTGAAGTCCTGAACTTGATCGACAGAAAACTCCAGATGAAGTGTAATGAAATTAAAGAAGTCATTAAAGACGAATGGGAAAAGAGATTTGACAAAAATAAAAAGAATAAAACAAACTGGATGTCAGAACAAACTGTGGAAATTGCCACAAAGAGAAGCCAAAGTCACGAAAAACAAAAATCTCAGAAAGGAACTTAACAAGGAGTTTTGGAGAGCTGTTAGAAGAGACAAGAAGCAGCATTACAATATCTGTAAAGACACTGACACTGAGGGAAGCAGATATGGAAAAACAAGGAAATGTGGGATCCTTGATGCTCTCTGAGCTTGTTTGTTTTCTTGCAGTAGTTTCAATATCCTAAATAGGTAACATCATCTATGCTGATCTGAGTGCTGATTACTGAGTGCTGAAGTCTTTTTCTCTTTTGGGCGGGATGATTGTCTCTTTTGCATAGTCTATAGGTGTTTGCACATGTCTATGTGTCTATTGATGTTTTTCAAAAGATCTCTGAATTCAAAAGGAGTTCCATTCTTGAATTGGTAAGCTAAAAAACATCAATGGATAGATAGTAATCAGTTCAAAGGAGAGCAAACTAAATGGGAAACGTATATTAAAACATTGGACAGTAGAATTGTCAACATTCAAGATACCTTAGAAGATATTTCCTACTTATAATAATCTCTAGCACTAGAAGATGAAGTTAGATAAGCACTCCATTCATTATCATGTCAGAAGGCTACAAGAACTGATAGACTACCTACTGAAATAGATAGGCAAGCAATTGAAGATGATTTGATCAAGATTCTAACCAAGTTTTGACAGTAAACCTGGAGAATAACACAATGGTCAGCAGATTGGAAGACTTGCTATAGCTTGGGAAAGAAGTGGGATAACAGTAAGTTGGAAGGGATCTTGGAGGTCATCTAGTCCAACCCCCTGCTCACGCAGGAGACCTGTACTATGGATTCGAACCGCCGACCTTTCTAATCGACAAGCTCAGTGGATAAGGCTGTATACTTTCCCAATATACAGTATATTCTATCTATATGCTGTATATATATTAAAGGAAGATGGATTGGAAGATGAGTATGGTTTTAAAGTTGGAGGAAACAATATCAATAACCTGTGCTATGCTGATGTCACTACAGGTAGTCCTTGCCCATGCATTTATTTAGTACATTTGTTCAAAGTTACAATGGCACTGAACAAGGGTATTCCTTATAGTTGCAGCCATTGGAGCATTCCCATAGTCATGTGATCTCAGTGCCGGCACTTGGTGACCAGCTTAAAATAAAAACATTGCAGTGTCCGTTGATCATGACCACCATTTGTGACCTTCTCTGCCAGCTTCCTACAAGCGAAGTTAATGGAAAAGCCGGCAGGAGAACACAAATAGGAATTACATGGTTGTGGGACACTTTGACCACACAGGATTTGCTTAATGATGGCAACAGGAACTGCCAGAAGTGCCATCATAAGTTGCCACAATTACGTGAGATCGTGGTTCCAATTATCATCAGTGGGGATTCCTTGTATAATAACTTAAAACGCAAAGGATGAGGCTCCAATAAAATAGAACAATAAAAGTTAATAAAAGTAATAAAAGGTAAGGAGCATAATGAAAAAAATGGGACTAACATGAAATATAATGAAGATCAAACTAACAACAACAGGTAGAACACCCAGCCTTAAAATTGACAATAGAGATGTCAAAGAGGTGGATAGCTTATGTCTTTCAGGATCAACCAACAACAGTAAAGGAACAAGCAGTCAAGAAATATGTTGAAGGCTTAGAAAAGATTTTGGCTTGATAGCAGCTATCTTTTTTTCTCTCTCAAAAAACCAAAGGAAAAAACAGAAACCACTATAAAAGACTAACAACATCATCATAAATAAGCTGTCAAATACGGAGGCACTATTCCCAGTAATTTTCGTTCTCATAAATGATTATGTTGTTATTAACTATGTGATAGGAACGTTCTTATCTTCTTAGCATTATCAAACATGCCCATCAGGCGCACAAGACTAAGAACTGTGCTCACCACCTTAAATTTAAGATTTATCATAAAAGAACAGGACAGAATAACGAGTTGGAAGGGATCTTGGAGGTCTTCTAGTCCAACCCCCTGCTCAGGCAGGAAACCTCATACCATTTCAGACAAATGGTTGTCCAATCTCTTCTTAAAAACTTCCAGTGTTGGAGCACCCACAACTTCTGGAGGC
>JANHZT010009887.1:50479-62387 GCA_032468215.1 Stegonotus admiraltiensis | reverse complement strand
TGTACTTTCCGCAAAGACCTGAAGACATGGCTTTTTAAACAAATTGTCTGATCTGTCTTGGGGAAGTTTTTAATTAATTGTGGGATTTTAATTGCATTTTTAACTCTATTTATTGCTATTGTTTTTATGTTATTTTGATGGTTGTGAGCTGCCCAGAATCCTTCAGGAGAAGGGCGGCATATAAATTTTAATAAATAAATAAAATAAAATAAAATAAAATAAACATAAAACACAAACATACATCCTTCACATTCTATACAATTGAATTGAAAACCTGATATTGCATTAATATTAATATTGCATTAATATTAGAACAGTATTTTTGATAAAATATGTTTTTGTAAGAAATTTTTTCTCTTCTAAAGAATTAGGGGAGATATAAAAATGTCAATCTAGTATATTAGCAACAATCTTTCTGTAGCTAGCTTCTTTCATTAGCCATCTGAATTATTTTCAGAATAAATGTAAATATAAATAATGTTTGATTCTATGATTGGAAATAATTTTAGCAGATAGAATGAGTTTCCTCATTATCTAGAGAGAATAATTAGATACTGAAATAATAAGATGTTACTTAATAGCCTGTGGTTAGACTGTTTATATGATTATATATAATGCATATTCTAATTTGTTTTAAAAAATCACTAAGAAGATTTAAGAATTCTTTATTATATAAGGATTTATTTTCAGCCTGTGTACTCTGATATATTTGTGATGTAAATGTTGATAATATAGGAAGATAAAAACAATGCATTGTAATAATTTTTGTTTGCATCTTACAATATTTTGGAATATGTAACTGGATGTTTAAATTTTTTTGAGCTTTGAAAAAAGTGGTAAAATACTAGTCTTTTAAACATACTCTCTATTAACTAAGTTAATTTATTATAAAGATTAAGGTTTATAATGAAATGAAACTCAAATGGTTTTTGAAATAGTAACTAAATTTAAATAGCCGTACTGTTCCAACATATTTTCTGAAAATTATATTCTTTATGAATTTAGTTTTGATTAATTTGATCAGTTTGATTAGTCTTGATACTATAAGTAGTAGATTTGAAATAGAGAATTAAATGATGAAAATACTATGTAGTATTTTGTAGATAGATATTTCAACTTCATTTTTATCAATTTTTATAAAACACTATGTAACATATGCAATGTTATATATTTAGAGTGTAGAAGTAGGCATCTATGTTTAGGCTATAGCTAAGTTTTTTATTATGTGTTATTGTGTTCAGTTATTGTTATTGGATTAGCTGTGGCTGTTGCTTTTGTATACAACTTTGTTGCGTTAAAAATTGATAGAGAGAAGGAAAGGGAAAATACTAGTAGACAGTTCATACTTTTCCTTTTGTAAACACAACCTTAGCATTTCTGTGAAATTGATAACATTTTCCTATGTGAAAGAGATAAATATTTTAGCACTGTCAGAGTAATTATTTCCATACTTCCTGTCACAGCCACAGTCAGTTCAACATTGAGAATGTTTTGAGCATATAAGGTGATAAAACAGACTTCCTTTAAAGTTGCTTATTGTGTGTGGTTTAATAATATAGGGGCCCTCTTAAAAGGAAAGCACAGTTTTAACTATTTTCATCCCCTTTTGCAATGAAATTTAAAGCTTAATAGCCCTGCCTTGTGGCTCTGATTCAGTTCTTGTTAGTTTCAAATAGAAGCAGAGAAAGTATTATCATTTTAAATAATTTCATTCTGTATCAGTAATATGCCAAGTGATATTAATTTTAGTGCTACCAGCAGTTTTAAAACATCAATTGATTTTACATTAATTCATTAAGATTAGTTTTAGATTTAATTTTGGTTCCGTTCCTGGTAAAGGAATTTAGAGTATGACTGTCTAATAAGAAGAAAACCATCACCAACTGCTTAGTGTTGGTCACTAGCTGGCAAAAACGTTAAAGACAGGAATAATGTATGAAAATAATGCAGGAAAATAATTGGCTCTGTTCTGTATCACATTAGCATAAATAGTGTGTTACAATTTATTTGAAACAATTTCATTTAGGATACCTATTAATCTTGAAAATCTCTAGGATTTACTTTCTTAACATTCAAAGTTCATAGTAATATTAAGTCCTAAATAGCTACAAATATCATAGGAACATGGTGGCTCAGTGGCTAAGACATTGAGCTTGTCGATCAAAAGGTCAGCAGTTCAGCAGTTCGAATCCCTAGTGCCGCATAACGGGGTGAGCTCCCGTTACTTGTCCCAGCTTCTGCCAACCTAGCAGTTCGAAAGCATGTAAAAAATGCAAGTAGAAAAATAGGACCCACCTTTGGTGGGAAGGTAACAGCGTTCCATGCGCCTTTGGAGTTTAGTCATGCCAGTCACATGACCATGGAGACGTCTTTCGACAGCGCTGGCTCTTCGGCTTTGAAACGGAGATGAACACTAACCCCTAGAGTCGGGAACAACTGGCACATATGTGCGAGGGGAATCTTTACCTTAGCTACAAATAGATTATATCATATTTGGTCCCTAGCAGTTGATTCTAGACTGCTGTCATGAAAGAAGAGAGATGGACCTACTCATAAATGGCTTATCATAGGTATGTAGATATTTTCAACAAAATAAACATATACCATATATCTTTTCCAACCTGTGTCAATTAAGCATATAAATAAAATAATCCATAAAATCACAACTTTCCTAAATCTTCCTAATTAAAAATAATATCGATGCAATTCTTGAGAACAAAGACCTCAGTGAAAAAAGATAAGAGTATAAAAGTTAAGCTTTTAGATCTTAATACAAGCTAAGAAGAGAGTGGTCTGAATTTTGAAGAAAAAGTTGTGCCATAGAATAGTTGGTGATACTGTATTAAATTCCAACTAAGCCTCAGGCTGCATTTCCAGAAAAAAATTCAGGACTCCCAGTTCCGAGCACAAGGGAAAAAGCTGCTGCTTCCAATAGGCATGTCTCATTTAAGACATGCACTTTAAATTGAACGAATCTGGAAATCTATATGTTACAAATGCATTTTTGCCAGAACAGGTATTGCTTCCGTTAGGAGGAGCAGACTAATAGCAAATTTCCCACAAGAGTTTGCTATTACAGTCTGGTCCTATTGCAGTTTCTGGGTTTCCCTCAAGGGTATTGCTCATAGGTAATTGTTATGCAAGTAAGTGGCCAGATCATACTTTCAGGAAAGGATATTGATAGTACATTATTTCCAGCTGGAAGTGACTGCTCCTTCTCACTATACTGATTAGAGCAGTCAAGGATAGCACAAGATCCCACAAAGTACACATCTAACTCTCCAAAAGAAAGACACTCACCTGATACAGGTAGTTCTTGACTTACAACTATTCGATTTGTGACTATTGGAAGTTACAGCGGCATTGTAAAAAGTGATTTATAATCTGTTTTTACATTCATGGCAATTGCCACATCCCCATGGTCATGTGATCACCATTTGTAGCCTTCCCAATTGGCTTCTGACAAGGAAAGTCAATGGGGCAAGCCAGAGTCACTTAATTACATGAGTCACTTAACAACTGCAGAGCTTCATTTAACAACTGTGACTGAAAAGGTCAAAAACATGGAGCACAACTCACTTAATAACTGCCTTGCTTAGCTATGGAAATTTTGGGCTCAATTTTAGTTGTAAGTCAGGGACTACCTATTCAGCCTCATCCAGGATGGCACCCCCCTACCTGTCAGCCTGGGTCCTCCCCCTATCTCTTGTAGAAGTAGTCGGCCACGTCCTGTGAGACCCACTTGACAGTGGAAATCTTATCCAGGTGCAGCTTGCCGTGGGAGCACAAATAGGCCGTGTTGTTGATGGCTTTGGGGGAGGGCATCAATTCGTCCAGCCACTGCTGCATCCATTCCAGGGAGACAAAGTCGTGGGGACAGCCTGAGGGTGGGGGAGCAGAGGGCCAGAGCATCAGTACCCCCAGCTCCTCCGCCTTTCCTCCTCCAACACCGACCACGGGGCATGCAAAGTTAAGAGCGTGCATCTTTCCCCCTTCAAATGATGGATCAACCCCCCCACCCCCTTTCCCGGCTCTGCAATGTGCATCAGGGAGGAAAGCATTTTCAGGTGGCAGTGCTGCGATTCCCTCATTGAATCCAAAAACGTAGTGCGCGGCTGGCACTGCCACCTGAAAATGGTTTTCTCCCTGGTTCCCTGATGCACATTGCAGGAGAACCAGCCACTGCCTGAAACGTGGCTCTGCGAATTGCATTGGGCCAATGGGTGGCAGTGGCTGGAAAGGAGGGACATTTTGCTTTAGTGGCTCCCGCTCCACTCGGCTCCTGGGCACGGAGAGGGCTTAGGCGGTGGCTGTGGCTGCGGTTCCTCACATTGCTGGGGAGTGAAGCCATCGTGCCCATTGCCCTGAGCTGCCCGCTGGGCAGCCAGAGGGGGGACCAGCCGCGAACCATGGGGCCTGCCTTGTTCACTGAAGCCACAGGGCAGATTCCCCCCACCCCAAGACCGTCCCGAAGAGGTTCATTCCTCAGGCTGTGCCCTGAACCAGATCCCACTGCCTGCAACCGCCCAAAAATGTGATGCGTGGAGGCCGAAAATGTCCAAAGGGTGGGGGCCCGGGGGGGGGGGGGGCTACATTCGGACTATACGATGCACCCAGATTTTCACCCTCTTTTTTGGGGGGTGGGGGGGAAGGTGCGTCTTATAGTCCGAAAAATATGGTAGTTATAGAACAGTAAGTGTCACCACAATCCTTCAGATGAATGTTATTTATTTCTCTCATCAAAAAGTTTTTCTAAACTTGTATGTGTCTGGTGTATTCGATTCACCAGTAGATGGCGTCCTCAGCTTAGGTTTCAGTATTGTTTCAAGTCTTATAGTTTTGATTAATCCAAATTTAATTCAGTTTATGGAAGCAAAGTCAACTATTCAAGTAAATAGTCCAGCAGTTTTAAATGCCTTTCCAAAACAACGCCTGCCCAATTTAAAAGTCCAATTTTCTATGTTTTAAGGGTCTTTAGCTTTTCTCCCCTTAGTTCCTTTCTTTCAGGTCTAGGATTTTTCTCTCTATGGTAGTTCGCTGCTTTAAAAAATAGTTCTAAGGGTCTCTTTTCCTGGATTTTCCTCTTTCTTTTTTTCTTTAAAGTAAGGGTCTAAATAAGAAGGAATCTTCTCACCCAGCTCCAATCACTGTTCATCTGCACCATTCCTGCACGTTTCTTTGTTGCCTTGGCTATCCCAGCTTCATGGCAGCCATGATGGCTGCCTCTTCTTGTCGAGGGAAAGGGAAGAAGCCATGAGTCCAGCAGGAGAGTTGCTGCTCTCCCCGAACTACAGGGCGCCCCTCTTTTCTTCACCCCCCCCCCCACAGGGTGGCTTAAGCTCTTTTCAGTGTCCTCCAACAGGGAGACCTTGGCGTGGGAGCACAGAGACTTGCTCCTCATGTCCGATACCTCCTCAACATCAGCTGGAAGTCATCATTCCTATCTACACTAACACAGTTTTTGATGAGAGATCCAAGTCACTCATAATGCATAATTTTACTTTTAAGCCTTTGCAGGCAATTTGCTCTTTATATATTTAGCAGAGCTTACAAAAATGAAATATTTTCTCCAATTAATTGTGGTATAATTTGAGGATTACATGGAATAACCTGTAGAGTTATTTATTTTAATAACGCTGTTTTACTTGGTAGTCTGGTTTCTAGTAAATTCTCAGGATATGTTAGTTAAGAATAAGTATTATAATAGATTTAGCTCAGACAATGAGTTTTAGATCAACCTTTTGAACCTGGTGTCTTCTAGATCTGTTGGACTGCAGTGCTGCCAACCAGAATGATTGGTGAATAAAGGAAGTTGAAATCCAATACATCTGGAGTTATTATGTTAAAGAAAAACTAGTTTAAAGAGTCTTGCATAGAGGAAGACTATTCTAGAGAAGGCTCACACATCTCTTAGGGGGGAAAAAAACCAGATTAATACCTTAGAAATAATCACAGGGCACTAAAGAATAGCTGTGATGCTGATCAGCTGTTAGGCATCCAGAAATAACACAACAATACGGAGTTGGCAATGTATGTGAAGCCTAGAGGTATTGGAAACACTTTGCAGTGTGACTTTCATGACGGTGATGGTAATGCTTATGATGGCAGACTTAATTTTTTCTTTTAAATGCTGGTGTGCCACACAAGGCTGTTTGGCAGGGTGCATGTTGTACAGCCTTGTTCTAGAACTTCTTTGAAAACTGATGCTATCACATTATATAATTCTGGACTATATAGACCAAAGTCTATCTTAGTATAAAAACATCACATGACAAGATATTTTTTAAAATGCTGATCATTTTAGGGCTCTGGCAGATATGAACAATGATGGGAGAATGGACCAACTGGAATTTTCTATAGCTATGAAACTTATCAAACTAAAGCTACAAGGTTATCAGCTCCCTTCTGCATTACCTCCTATTATGAAGCAGCCTCCCATTGCTATTTCTACCACACCAGGATTTGGTAAGAATATTTTATATTCTATCATCTTCCTGAAGTACTTTGTAGATTTCATGTTGTCTACATACTGTCATTCTATTGAGAGATCACTTTAATTCAATTGTAACGAACATTATATAGCTTTTCAGCTTGTAATATAAATGTCTCTGGTCAGCAGTTTTAATTGTTGTTAAGAGTTATTTGAATACAAGACAAATACAGAAATTTAGGAAGAAAAAGGAAAAAAAGAAAAAATATAGAAAACAATGAAGTTAAAGAAAAATATAATAAATGATCTTTTACCCTTCTTTATAGCAGTTACAGATTCATTATCACTTCTCCCCCTTTAACATCACAATAATTCTTTCAGCTCCTTTTTGAATCCTTTTCAGTCCTCAAATCCAGAAATTATCATTTGACGTTTTTCCATTTTCAGCAAAAAAAATCCATAAGAGGTTTCCAGTCATTCACAGATAGTTCTGATGATCACAATTGGGACTGGAATTGCAGTTGTATGTCATTATGAGTTGAGGCACCATAATGTCGATTTGATTTTACAACCATTTTTATAATGGTTAAGAGAGACACAGTTAAGTGAACCATATGATTGTAAATGCAAAGTCATTTGATCCAATGGGCATTTTTGCCATTTTGATTGCATTTTTCATTGTTAAGGGAAATATAAAAACATTTTAAACCTTTTAAAAAATAATTCCCCTTGGTCTACAACTTGATCTACTTTTGTGATCCCAATTTGAAAAACAAAGGAGCCAACATTTTTTTTTTCAAATTCTCTTTCCCTATGGAGAAACATTGTTTCAAATACTGTTCTTTTGGAAAATCTTCCTTAGTCTGGTTTGCTCCAGAATCAGAACATTTTTCCCATTTTGCTCCTATACTTATTGAAGGATCATTCATATAGATCATTGTAATAAAAGTCTTTGTAGCTGGCCAGCAATGATAATTATGAAAACTTCTCTTACAGGAATAAGCGGTCTCTCCAGTATACCACCTCTTGCAACGGTTGCTCCAGGGCCAATGACATCCATACCAGTTGTGGGAATGTCTCCACCTTTAGTATCTTCTGTTCCTACAGCAGCTGTGCCTCCTGTTGCTAATGGAGCACCAGCTGTAATCCAACCTCTACCACCGTATGGTCATCCCGGTACGCTGAATTATCAACATTTAGATTTCCAGAGCTTATACATATTCTATTTTATATTTAAAAGAAAAGTAATTTGTGTTTTAAAATGGAATCACATATTTATGTATGACATCAGTGAAATTCTATCCTGGATGTTAAGTTATCTGTTACATTGTTTTCTTATTGAATAGTATATACTAGAGGTATATACAGTGTATTCAGATTTTGTTTCTCAAAGATTCTTTGGAGAGAGTGAACTTAACATCTGTCTGCAACACTAAAACAACCCCACCTTTTTTTAGGATCAGACTGTTCCTGTGCAATTTAATCCAAGGACTGCAGAGTCCTAGTGCCTGCAATACACTTGTGTGATTTTTTATCAACTTTTATGTATAACAGCATAGCAAAATATTACAGTATCTTATGTCAAATATTCATGAGTTTAACAGTATTCAGAATTACAAAGCTGCACTCCTGATTCATTCAGATTTCTATTAACTTGTTGTAATAATCACTAAATCTTTGTTAATTTGATTAATTTTAATAAACTAATCATTGTTTCCATGTAAAATTAGACTGATTGGCTTTTCCAGGTCTTTTAAGTACTGATTAAACCATATTAAAACATTATAAAGGCAAGTGCATATATTAACCTATTTAAGCAAACCTAATATTAGATATGAGATTGATATCTGTCTAAAGTGTTGCTTGGCCTAAATTGTCTTCCACTTTTATAAATAATATCTAATTAGTGGTTCAGTTTCCACATTGTACTAAGCCAAAATTTGGTTTGTTTGCCATATAATGCTGTAAAATCTATCTATAGAATGAAAGTTGGCTTTCATTCTATAAACTGGTTAAATGAATTGTAGCTTAATACAGTGTGGGTTTGGTTTCTCTTCCTTTTACTGTAATATATTGCTTATACATTCCAAGTCTTATCTTGAGCCTTGGCAGAAAACTATTCAAGGAATATGTAATTACATGAAAGGAATACATAGGGCATTAATTTTGTATAAACAGTTTTATTGTACTGTACACAGCCCACAGAAAATAAAATACCTTTATTAAATAGCTACATCAATACCATGGATCATATCCATGCCCCAGGGAGGTACGGATAGAAAATGACTTGTCCATTATGAAATCAGACAAATGCTGCAGCTTAAGTAATTGTATCAGATATCAAGTTTGCAAATACATAATGGTATTTGTGTGATGACTTCACAGTGCAAATGACATCATTTTGACATCATTGTGGTTTACTGTGGATGTCATGATCAATATCATACAACTCTAACCCTTGTTTAATATACTTGTAGTCAGATTCTTTAATTAACGAAGAGATGTCAATTCATATTTTGTTTAATTGATTAATATATGTTTTAATAGCCTTGGTGGCACAGTGGTTAGAGTGCAGTACTGCAGGCTCCTTCTGCTGCCTGCCGACTGCCTGAATTTGGCAGTTCAAATCCCACCAGGCTCAAGGTTGACTCAGCCTTCCATCCTTCCGAGATGGGTAAATGAGGACCCGAATTGTTGGGGGCAATATGCTGACTCCGTAAAACCGCTTAGAGAGGTATACAGTACAGCACTGTAAAGTGGTATATAAGTCTAAGTGCTATTGCTATATGTTTTTAATATTAATTTTTGTACTTTTGATCCTTTGTACTTTTTAAAAATAGCTTAGAATATTATAAGCAATATTGTAATCTGTTCATATCAAAAAGTATATTTGATAATGGCAATTTAAGGTAAAATAATTTGTGTATTAATCATTTAATTTCATCAAATTTAAAGCATAATTATTACGTTTCAGCAACATTGCCAAAGAGTTCCTCCTTCAGTAGATCTGGTGGAGGATCCCAACTAAATGCAAAGCTGCAAAAAGCACAATCATTTGATGTGGCTGGGTAAGTGTGACTGTTTTGTTCTAAAGTACTTTGGCAGCTTTGTCAAAAATATCACTCCTGCAGATACTCAGATACAAATGTTTTCACTAAATTTAAGAAGACTGCTTGTGAATTAGTGGTAACAGAGATGAACTCTTTGCATATAACGGCATTTCAAAAATCTAAAATTAAAGGATTCATTCTGTTAAAAAGCTTGTTTGTGTAGACTAGAATAGAATTTTTATTATGATCACTGATTAGAATTGTGTAGAAGAATAATCATATACTCTTTAATATACTTTATATTGAACATCTGTTTTGTTGTGAAAGGATATTCATAGATTAAAGTTTTGTATAAATAATAAGATTTGGATTTATCTGGAAAAATGTTATTTACACTGCTAACTATTCCTGTTACCAT
The DNA here is from genome assembly GCA_032468215.1 of Stegonotus admiraltiensis. NCBI lineage: Eukaryota > Metazoa > Chordata > Lepidosauria > Squamata > Colubridae > Stegonotus > Stegonotus admiraltiensis. Next base: position 52,489 of record JANHZT010009887.1, on the reverse strand, counting down.
GTAATAAGTTCTCCATTTATTTTGATTATGCCTATGTTTGGATACAACTTTCTCCTTCCTTTACATCTGTTTTTGGTACTGAAATTCTCCATTTTATTCCATCATGTATAGTATTTCACAAATATTAATTAATATATATTTAGTTGGGTTTTTGCCATCTTAAAGTATAATTTTATGAAAAGCATTGTTATTTAGGAGATAAGGTAACAATACAAGTTTTATTAATTATTGCAATGTAAATCTTGTTGCAATATTGACCTGAATATAAGGCTTATAATTGAATAAATCTGGTATATTCATAAATGGTAATAAATTTGAATTCTGGAAATATTTATAATGCCTAAAGGGTAGCATGATGACTCAGTGTTTAAGACACTGGGCTTGTTGGCTGGAAGCTGACCATCGCACAACAGGGTGAGCTCCCATCTTCACCTAGTTTCTGCCAACTAGCAATTCAAAAGCGTGCAAGTGCAAGTAGATAAATAGGTACCCCTTCAGTTGGGAAGAAACAGCACTCCGTGACATCATGCTGGCCACATGATGATGAAAATATCTTCCGACAACACTGGCTCAACAGCCTTGAAACAGATGAGCGCTACCCCCTGGAGCCGATTACAGCTACCGGTAGCAGAATAAAATCCGCAAGGATTCCTTTCCTCCCTAAAGATTCACTGCCAAAATGTTATAGGCCAGCTTTTCCTAAGCAGATTCCTTTAAATGTGATGGACATCAAATTAGTCCATGTTTGATGAGAAGGCTTTGAATTGCAATCCAAGAACTTTTGGGGACACTGAGTTGCTGACATAGATAAAACAAACTCAGTTTTGCCAAACAAACAAATTTCAGTATAAAGAAATTTAACCATTTAAGAATAAAGATGTGAGTTACAAATGGTAATATGTCGTATTCTATTAAATTTAGGTAATTTAAATTCTGAGATATGTCCTTTCGGATGTATTTTGAACGGTGTTAGTAATTCTTATTCATATATAGTCAGTGGTGAGATTCAGCCAGTTCACACCACTTCGGGAGAACCAGTTGTTAACTCTGGCAAACTGGGTGTTGGAAGAAATAATTAGGGCAGAGAACTGGTTGTTAAATTACTTGAATCCCACCACTGTATATAGTCTTATTTTGGAGATTAACATGGTCTTCTATTTTAACATTTGTTTCAATGAAGCCTCTTAGTAGCTATGCTAGTATTCATAGAGTATGTTGGGAGGCCTATGTATAGACTATAGCAATTAATCTTCTGCCAAGAATTTAAAGTTGTCTAAGATCAATGGGACTGGCTCTGTTTTAGCTATCTCTCAGTATCTCTTACCTGCATTAGAACCAAGTTAATAGAGAGAAAACTAGCAGGGGAAAAGGAGAGTAACCAGAGAGGCTGTGTGCTATTAGAGTTTGCATGTTTAGCTGTAAGATGTAATTTTTTTTTCTTTCCTGTGACTTGCTGTTTGCCTAATATGGATGACTGAATGACTGTTCCCTGCTGAGAAAATAGAGACTGTAAGAGAATTAAAGGCTGTCAGGTTAAAGAGAGCGAGCTCACTGAGCAAGAAAACAGGGAGTGCTAACAGGAGTTTTGAGTTAATCTTGCCAATTAAACAGTTTCTGAATGTCAAAGGGAATAAAAAGCTGCCCTGTAGACTAGAACATAGGACTGATAAATTCTTAAGCAGTAAAAAAAAATGCAATTGTGCTTTATAAAACACAAAGAAAAAAGTCATGTCAGTTGGTAACACACTCCTGCAAGGACTGCAATGGGACCAGGGTATAAAACCAAGAGCTATAGATCTTTTAGTTTGATATCAGTCCTTGAAATCATAAATACCTTAAAGTTGTTACTAAAAGTCAGCATGAATTTGTTGGAATCAGTTTGACAAGATTTGTTTTTATCTTATTTTTAAATTATAACTTCCTTTAGAGCAGGGGTAGGCAAACTTGGCTCTTTTACACCTTGTGGATTTCAACTCCCAGAATTCCTAAGACAGCTTGGCTGACTCAGGA
>JANHZT010009887.1:7959-22159 GCA_032468215.1 Stegonotus admiraltiensis | reverse complement strand
TTAAGCAATAGCCTTCATACTTCTGTATATTTATACAAAGTCAGCTTATTGCCCCCTACAAACCGGGTCCTCATTGAGTTTAAAATTTGTTTTTTTCAACCCCTTTTTACTCTCTGCTCTTAGAAAGCAGTTAAAAATTTCTGTTTTTAAATTACAAACTTTAGAAAATATTCCAAAAAGAAAAATATTTGAAGACTTTAAAAAATTCAAGCCATGTAAAGAAATCCATGGTCATAATTTCCTTCAGAAATTCCAAGCAGCTCTTGTTCCTTTCCCTCTTTGTCACTCTGTTGACAAGGTGGCGTAAGGCCTCCAGGGCTTCCAGGGCCTCATCGTGAATATCTGTTCTGAACATTTTATGTCTTGACAAGATCACACAATAGCAGTAATAACAAAGATGCAGGAATCACCAATGATCCAGTATTATCATGATTAGAGAGAAGAGAAATTATGCTTCTTAACTATGGCAATGATTATATCTATCATCTCCCTTTATGCAGTTGGCCAACAACTACTAGTGATAAGCAAGAAACAGATAACTGGGATGCTTGGGCAGTTCAGCCTTCCCTTACAGTTCCAAGCACAGGACAATTAAGGCAAAGATCTGCCTTTACTCCTGCAACTGTTACTGGATCCTCTCCTTCTCCTGTTTTGGGTCAGGTGAGTTGATATTTGTGAGTAAGGTAAATACCATATGGGGATAAATGTTATGGGGTACTTTGTATCATACTCGTGCTTGTGCTTTAGGAAATAAACAATTAATGGATTAGATAAATACCGTATTTTTCGGAGTATAAGACGCACCTTTTCCCCCCTAAAAGGGGATGAAAATTTAGATGTGTCTTATACACCGAATGTAGCCCTGCCCATCCACTGATCCCCACCCTTTGGCCTCTGCCTCGCAGCAGTTACCTCCTTGCAAGCAAACAGCAAGAAAAAACAGCTCCTTTCAGCTTCAGCACAACCTAATTAGCACAAGTTGATTAGATCGGCCTCTCAACTCTCAGCTGATTTGTGCAGGGCTCTGCTGCTTGCTGCAAAGAGGTAAATTGCTGGAGCAGATTTTTTTCCCTTGTGCTAATCAAGTTATGATGAAAATGAAAATGAAAGTAAAGCAGGCTGTTTGTTGTTTGCTGCAACGAGACAAAATTGGTCAGAGGCAGAGACGGAGGGAGATTTCTTTTTCTTCTTTTCCTCACCAAAAAAGGTAGGTGCGTCTTATACTGCAGTACGTCTTATACCCTGAAAAATATGCTAACAGAACTGATAGTTTCACCTTACATGAATAGGCAGAAAAACAACAATTTAGGAATTCTTGGGTCCATACTGTCTGAACTGAAGAATGCACAGTAATGCTAAACAAATACATTGGAAATTTCACAGAACCATGATAACTTCACAATAATATATTAATATTGTGCCTTTTCATGCCCATTTTATATTTTATTGATTATTATAGTATATCAAATAAACTCAAAGTAACTTCAATATCTAACTAGGGTGAAAAAGTAGAAGGACTTCAAGCACAAGCATTATATCCTTGGCGAGCCAAGAAAGACAACCATTTAAATTTTAACAAGAACGATATCATCACTGTGTTAGAGCAGCAAGATATGTGGTGGTTTGGAGAGGTTCAAGGACAAAAAGGATGGTTTCCTAAATCCTACGTGAAGCTTATATCAGGTCCTATAAGGAAATCAACAAGGTAATTATTTTATTTTGCTACATATAATAGTAATGGAAGGATTATTTTAAACAGCTGTTAAGATAATTATGTACGTGGACATGTGTATGTAAAGATTGTTTAAAGAGAAAAAGTAACTTTTCCATAATCTAAAAATAACAATATATATTCACACATAGTAGGTCAATGTATGGTATATTCTTTTTGAGTTGTCCTCACTGAATAAGCTGCAAAAAAAATAATTGATCCTTCTTTTCTTTTTTTCTTAGCATGGATTCTGGATCTTCAGAGAGTCCTGCTAACTTAAAGAGGACATCACCAGTTTCAAAATCTACATTTTCAGGAGAAGGTTAGACTTTTAACTGGAAATATAGTGAATTGTTATATAATAAGAAATTATAAATAGCAACTGAGATCAAATTTCAAATAAGTGTTCTCTTAAATTTTGTTAAACTAAATTAGATTAAATTCTATGTATTAAATTGTGTGCACAGTAAATGTTTTAGATTACAAAATAGCCAAGCTCTATCCAGATTTTCCTTTACCTTCTTCTCTTTACAATTCTATAGGATTGTTACTTGTAGAGATACTGTATTGTTTAGCAATAACATGTCGGGTGAGAATTCTAGCACATCTGAGAGCACACATTTGGGAAACATTACTTTGTCATACGCTAATTTTTTGTATATCCTATTCTCTAAATTATTTAATGCTTGCCTATTATATTTAAATTTACTTTTGGGGTCAGAAGTCTTTTAATTGAACCCCCTTCTAGGTGGGCTAAAGTATTTTGAACAGATGGCTATCTAGTTTCTTTGGTTGAAGACCTCCAATATAGGGAAAACGCCATTTCATGACACTATTTATTCCATTAATTGGCAACTTTATCATCAGGAAATTCCTCCTAATACCTACCCTGAAGCTACTTTCTGATACTTTGAACCATTGGCTCTGAATCAGTCTTCCAGAGCAACAGAAAACAAATCTGCTATTCTTTAGAAATCTAAACATTACAGTTGTATCTCTCCTCATCTTTTACAATCTGAACATATCCAGTTTCCTCAGATAATTTGTGTCTCCCATCCTCCCCATTTTGGTATCCCTGTTTTGAACTTGCTCCAGTTTGCTGGTGTCTTTTTTATAAGTGTGAACTTGACACAGTATCCAAGCGGATCTGACCATACAAAATAAAGCCCTGTGATGCAGACTTTATGTTCTTGTTAATACATCTCAAAATAACAGTTGCATTTTAGCAGCTGTTTCACACTTCTGTTCTGGCCCTTGTTGAACTTGTGTTCTAGAATACCCAAATCCTTTTCAGATGCATTGCTATCAAGCTAAGCTTCCATCATCCTATACTTGTGTCTTTTATTTTTAACACACACACACACCCATGCAGTATTTAACATTCTATTTATTAAATTTCTTTCTCTTCATCATTTCATCATACCATTCAAAGATGTCCAGAACTTTGTGCTTTAGAAGTTAAAGCACTTATACCTTTTATAATAACTTCCCCAAAACTTCATGTTTTGTTTTCGATTGAGAACTAAGATGTGTACTCTACACAAGAAGTATTATTGTAGTTAGGTCTTCATACACTGTGATGAGAATATTAAAGTCCCAAAACCAGAAGTTCTACTTTTTCCCTTTAACAGAGGAGGAGCATTCTGTTTGGCGCACCAAATGCTCCAAACAGCATTTGGAGCTGCCGATATCCAAAATTTAGTTAAAAGTGTTTGGGGGCCATTGAGCTTTATATGACAATTATTGTCTGATAGGGAAAATTGATATTAGTTTAAATTTTCATGTATAGAATAGAACAATTTAAATAGAAAACATGCAATTAAACTGTGTTGCTTTGGACAGTAAGATGTGTGGCATATAAATTTAATAAATGAACTAGACAACCTATGCCCCATTGGATCATTGTTTTAGAAGTATTTACTTAAAGAGAGAAACAGAATGACTGTTTTTTCATATTCACACGCTAAGAGAAAATGCTTTTTCAGGGGAAGTAATCCCTGTGAAATTGCTTTTCTTTTTATTCTAGAACCCTCCTGTAGTAAATTTGTGACAATTAAAAATCCTATTTAAGGGAGATCTGAAATTAGTGTATGTCACATTGCATGAAATTAATCTGCAAATTAATTAATTATAAGCATTTTCTCACTTCCAAATCATTTTGCTTTTTAGAATATATTGCTATGTACACATATGAGAGCTCTGAACAAGGAGATTTAACATTTCAGCAGGGAGATTTAATTCTTGTGACCAAGAAAGATGGTGATTGGTGGACAGGAATGCTGGGTGAAAAATCTGGAGTGTTTCCATCTAACTATGTTAGACTCAAAGACTCTGAGGTAAATTCATACATGTATATTTATTAGAAATAGTTTTGCTATGTGACTGAAAATTTCAAATATGATTGATGATTACAAGCTATTGAATTAAGTAAGGATGAGGTAAAGGAAGAAACCTAAGATACATTGAACTAAACTATATCAAAAGTAGTTTTTATTCATTGGCAATATTCTTCAGATACTGAAGAGTATTTCAGATTCTGGTGAATTACTGTGTTCTGGAGGAGCAATTATGCTTAAAATATTATTCATCAATGTACTGTATGTGTATTCTGTGTCTTAGCATAAAATGAAAATATATTTGTGAGGGTATTAAAGTATACAATTGCGGTTCAAACCATTTTAAATTGACCAGGCTTGTATATATAAATTCCAAATGTCTAATTACATTTTAAAATGTAATGTATATAGAAATTGTAACATTTTATATTAAAATATAATAATTATTTTGACATATGAGGTAAATATTTTTCAGTGAATAATTGAACTTGTAGGCCAGTGGAAAGTGATGTTTTCAAAACTGTCTAAATGCCAGTTTGAATGGCAGAACCCATATTGTATTAAGAAGTGGCTTCCACAAGTGCAGAGCTACCAAGAACAATACTGTAATTAATTCTGAATGACAACTAGAAAAACTAGTTGCCACTCAAAACACAATTCCTTGGATGATATTTGTGGGCATTGAGTATCTTGTAGGAGGAGGCACTCTCAGGTATCCTATACCCAAACACATTAGGGCTTTAAAAATAGTAAATAATACTTCGGGGAAAGAAATTGGCAGGTAATACAAAATTTAGGAAGCAGTTAATATGATTTCTACAGGATATTCTGGAGTCCAACGTGATTGCAGCATTTTGTCCAATTGAAAACCCTTAAATGATATACAATACAAGGTGAAATAAGAATGTTCTGATAGCCAAGGGAAAGACAGCCTGTGTCCCAGCGTAAGGCAAGAGGCTGTGTATCAAGGGTGTCCAACCTTGGCAACTTTTAAAACTTGCGGTCTTCAACTCCAGAAGTCTGCATGAGTGGCTGCTGAATTCTGGGAGTTGAAGTCCACAAATCTTAAAGTTGCCAAGGTTGGACAAGCCTGCTGTATGTGGAAGAAAAAAACCCTGGCTTCTCACCAAGCTCTCCAATCTGTTTTCAGCATGGCTCTGTTTTTTGTATTGAAGTATCCACTCTTCCGCACTCATATGGTGGTGGAGCTTGACTACAGCTTGCCAGGGCAGAGTTGAAATTGGCAGAGAGAGGAGTGCTCAAGGACTCTACTTACTCTCTTCAAAGCCAGATAGAAAGGCAGGCAATTTAGCCAACCCCCAAAAGGTTTAGATGGCAGGAAAAAAAGTTCTCCACCTAGGAGTATAAGAATATCAGCATTGTCTTACTATTGAGTAGAAGTGAACTGGTGATGAATTCATCTTTTTAAAAAATTTATGATACAGATTAGTTTTGTTATGTAGCTGCAGAATATGTTTGCAGGTGTAATACAAATGGCTTTCAAACTTTTTTCTTACTAAATGTAGATTGCTACATTTTGTAAGGAAAAAGAATTAATTGAATAGCACTTTTTAACCTAACTTTGTTTTGTAAAATATTCTTCTGTTGAATTTAAAATTATACTCATTATTTAAAGGTTCCTGGAACTGCTGGAAAAACAGGAAGTTTAAGCAAGAAACCTGGTAAGCTGTAAACTGTACTCTGAGGAAAATGATGTAGCATTTGTAAAATATTTCTTACTCTTCTATTTTCAAATTAATGAATGAATTGAGATGTTTTAAAGGATATAAGCTGCTATTTTTATTCTGTATTTGAAAAAATAAAATGGAAATATCTCAGAATATATTTTTTTTGATCGATGAATCATTTTACTAGTCTGTTTTTCTGAATTTAAAATCAATTATTATTTTTTTTGAAGATTTTTAAAAATATAATAGGGATGAGCTTTTCAAATTAACCTAACCTGTTTTGGTGAATTTCCAAACATACCAATTTATTTTGTATTTTAACTATGTATAATTTAAAAAATAAAATATTAGGAAATATGTCATAATTCAAATTTTGAATTTTAAAAAAATCAATAAAGATTAAATAAGAAAAAAAGTTTTATTTTGTCTCTGTCCCTCAGTTTTTCTGTCAAATTTCTGTACCAGGAAAAGTGGAGTTAAATTTCATGGTTAGTAATATATACTTTTGTTAACTGCTATGTTCTGTCAGATTGCAAAGAAAGGAGGGAAATACTTTGTAATCCCCACTCCAGAGCTTTGCAAAATAAAATGTAGTAGTCAATGTGAAATTGCAATGTATTAATTTTGGGGGGAGAGGTATACGTTTAAGATTCAGTATTACAGTTATAGTAACTCGTCTTTTTGCAATTTTCTGATTGATTCTTAAGCTTCAGTTCAGTATTCTCTCCCATCCCATACAATTAGATATTGTACTTTACAAAGCAATTTATTTATTAGCTTTAGCAAAAATCTTACAATCTTATTATATTTACAACGCTACCTTCTTTGGTAAAATTAGCACAATTTAACAAGGGAGGGAATTAGGAAATTGCCATTGTTTATTTCTTCATTCATTAAATTTATATAGCATCCATCTCATACAAGTGATTGTGGGAGGCTAACAACAATACAAAAATCTAGAAAAAAAGAGAAAAAAACAACAAATAAGATAACAAAAACAGCAAGAAAAAAAACGTCAGTACATATATTTCAGTAAAGCTAATTCATAAGTCCAGCAGATGCCTTACATTCTTTTGCAGTGTACTTGGGATTGACTTCAGGGGTCACAAAAATGAGACTTGGAATTACTTAATACCATAAGCCATTTGTAGGCAACCTGCAGGCTTTGTGCAACGTCCAGAAGGATGTGGTGCATCTCTCACGTTATGCCTAAACAAAGTAAAAAGAGTTAGGATCAATATATTTCTACCATCACTGACAATGGAAACAATGGGAAGTCAGGTTTTTTTCTCCTTTTGCAACCACTAGGAAATCCTGCAGCTCCCTCTTTGGTCCTAGGAAAAGGAGGTCAGTATCATTGCCATTCTGCTAATAACAAGCAAAGAGGCAATGGGTTGTTTTGGTTTAGTGCTGTAGGAGAAAGTAAGTATTTATAATGAATTTGGTCTTGTATAATAGATTTGCATATTGTATATACATGCTTATGCCAGGGTGCATATCATGAATGCCTGAACTGGCCTTTGGAGCAACTCATGAGGGATAAAATGACTGCATGGCTTGTATTTTCTTATGCAGTTGTTCTGTTTTTCCCCAATGTTACGTTATGAAAAGTGTGTGTGTGTGTATTACAATTAATATATATTAATGATGTAAAATGGGCTGTCTCTTGGCATAATTGGTAGTACAATAAATGTGTGGCTAATTGAAGTCAAAATATAACTTTCAGATTAATGAAATTTTTTTTTTTAATATATGAACAGAAATAGCTCAAGTCATTGCCTCATACACAGCAACAGGCCCTGAACAGCTTACTCTTGCTCCTGGTCAGCTAATACTTATAAGGAAGAAGAATCCTGGGGGTTGGTGGGAAGGAGAACTCCAAGTAAGTTACTGGTGTTGCTTTAGAACTTTGCCTATATATATATATATATATGAAAACTATAAATTGTAGAACTAGTATTTAAAGTTCATTTACTATACCCATAAGTAATGCAGACCATGTTTAGTATTGTGTAAGGTAAGTACTTATGTATTCCTGATTTGCTGAAAATAAGTTGATATTCCATTCTTATTAGGCTCGTGGGAAAAAACGGCAAATAGGATGGTTTCCTGCTAATTATGTGAAACTTTTAAGCCCTGGTACTAGTAAAATCACACCAACTGAGCCCTCTAAATCAACAGCATTGCCTTCAGGTAAGTAATATTGTTGAATCTAATTGTATACAGAATTCCCTTTTAGGAAAACTTTAATTCAAGGGATGATTTATACTGTTGCATTAATTTTTCTTTTAAAAAGCCAAATATATTTCAGATGCGTTGTTTGAGTGAGTTACCGGCTAGTCTTTTACAAACCCACTGTTTTTTTGAGTGACTGGTTTATTAAATCTAAAATATTGCTCTCAGTACTCCTTTCTGGGTATAACTTGCACATAAAATAAATAGGAGTGGCCAAGTTGTCTTCTGTATAATATTATCCATCATTATTGAACATTTTGTCAAATATGTTCTTTAACATAGTTTAAATATGTATGCAGATATCAGAAAGCAGCCAGAAGTCATAAGGGCTTCAAATATAGTTTCCTTCACTTCAAATGCAAGTGACCAATTTCAGGCAAATTTTAAAAAAGTAAAAACTCATGTTCAAACCTAAGCTTGCCAAAATGGAAATCAAAAGGATTTATATTGTGGAGTACTAAATTATATCTAGAAGTGAAACTTTCAACATCTCCAAATGGCTAGAGAGGTCTAATAGACAAAACATTTTCCCCAGTTCTTCAGAGCATTCTCTTCATAAAATCTATCCCCTAGAGTTAAAAGACCTACTTTACCACGTTCTTTAAAAACACTCCTTTAAGGGAATCTGCTGCCGTTGTATAATCTCATGCCATCAAGCTAGTTCTCCTTTGGCAATTTTGCATCTTTATCAAAATAACCAGCTCATTCCTGCTTTCAGTGACCAGAAGCAAACATTTTACCCTTCACAGCAGTATTCCACCTAAGGAATTTTTCAGATAATGATACATTGACTAAATAGGTATCAGTCAAGGGAAGTAATTATATTCAGTCAGTTAGTCATTCAGAAACACTTTGGTTGGTGGTTTTGTTCATTTCCCTATAAAGTCAAGCTCATTAAATTCTCATACAAGTTTCAAACAGAAGCATTCCAAGAAGGGTCATTGAGAGTCTGGTAGTGCACAAAACTGATATATGGAGAGGTGGAGTTTACCAGCCACCTATACACAAACACACATACACACACTAAGGATACCACACATACAGTGGTGGTATTCAAATAATTTAACAACTGGTTCTCTGCCCTAATGATTTCTTCCAACAACCAGTTCACCAAACTGCTCAGAAAGTTAACAACTGGTTCTCCTGAAGTGGTGCGAACTAGCTGAATCCCATCACTGCACACATACCTGAATGGAAAAATATATCATTTATTTGTACAACGAGCAATTGCTAAAATATTTTAACTTCTTAATACATCAGCTGTTAGCATATATGATATTGATCTGTACATGGAATAAACAGAGGTGGAATAAATGATCCTTGTAGTACTTTTCAACTGATTTTTTTTAAAAATCAAGAAACAGCTCTCAAAAGTCTTCAGCCTCTCTGAAGTTGGACTTTAAGCCTATCCTTTTTAAAAATAGAACAATTCACTTTTCCTCTGTCTTGTCTAGCTGGAATTCTATCCACTCTTCTGCTCTTTAGAGATTCTTCACCGTATTTACCAGCAGGATTCATTAATTATTCTGCAAAAATAAGTTGACTTTTAAGAATGTGGCTTAATACAGAAAACGAAGACTCCTGTCTTAGTAGATGTTAGCTCACGTTGTCATAATCTCCTTAGCAGTATTTTTTTGTTTGGCCCAGCATACTTTAGTTCTTAAACTACCTTTCCATTCCCTACAGCATAGGCAAAGTAGTTTTGTCTGTGTCTTTAATTTCTTCTGAAAGAAGTAAAAAGTGGAGAACAATGAGTACTTACTGTATAAACTGAGGACCATGTAGCAGTGAAGGGAGTTGAGTAGAAAGAGAAACTAATAGTTCATCCTCATGTCTAATCCAGTGATCGGAATGGGACTGCGTGTCATCCTTGAGCTGAATAGGCTTTTGTCTCCAAAGTTCGGCATTGTGGTGGCACAGGACTTTTGCAGGTCCGTATTTCTCACATTTTTTTTTCTGCCTTTCCAAGATCTGGCAGAATTGGAATGTTCCAGGATCCATCAATTAAGCAATATCAACTCATAAGCCCCAGCGGGCTGCCTTTTCTGTTTCTGCAGCTGGAACAGCATCCCCTATTCCCCGAGTTCCAGATCAATCAATCCTAATAACCTTTAGAAACCCAAAGACCTGGTTCTCCCCTCAGAAGCCAGGCTAACTAGGCTGATTTAATAGTGTGTATCTAGAGCCTTTGTCTCCAGCATGATGTTTTTGTTGCGTGTTTTGCTTTTTTTGATGTTACTGTTTTTAATGCTCTTGTAAAGCACCTTGAGTTGTTTGTTAGGTAAACAGCATTAGAAATCAAATAAATACATAAATACATATGTTCATATACATGTCCATCTTACCATTTTTTTAAAAAGTGTTTTTAAAAATGTGAAATATAAAAGGGTGAGGAAAAATTAGGAAGTTTTATGTGATTAAGATTCCATGCAGCCAGTGCTATTTATACTTGGTCTGTGCTATAATCACATAGAACCAACCTGAGTTTGATACCAAAGCTTTGGGAAGCAAGAGTTCTGAATGTACCTTGAGCTTGCTGATTTGTGTGCAAGTTATATTATGAAGGCCTGTGAGTGATGCAGGTACTGACATGTCCCTTGTAGATAATTTTTTCCTATATGAAAATCTCTAGCCTTTCTAATTGTTTATTCTTTTCCAGTATGCCAAGTGATTGGTATGTATGACTACATTGCACAAAATGATGATGAACTAGCATTCAACAAAGGCCAGATCATTAATGTCCTTAATAAAGAAGACCCTGATTGGTGGAAAGGAGAAGTGAATGGACATGTGGGTCTCTTCCCATCCAACTATGTGAAATTGACAACTGATATGGATCCAAGCCAGCAATGTGAGTGATTCTTTTTCTCAATAGTTGCTTAAGATAGTATTTAAAAAGAAACATGCAGCATTGCTATAACTCTGCTGTGTTTTGCAGAATGTGGAGCTTGGCTGTGCTATATATTTGCCTAACTCTCTTTGAAGACCTTCTATATTGCAAGCCTAAATTTGTGTTGGTTTTGAGTTCCATTTCCCTTGTAGCATGATACCTTTATCATTTTGCACCATGCTGTTTACATGCCTGGCTCATTTTCCTAGCTTGAATTTTGCTCATTGTTTTGTTTTGCTTATGTGTTGTTTTCCTCCTTTTTCTAGGAATCATATGTTGTCCATCCCCCACTCAGGCTTGAAAGTCCTCAAAGAGACCCACTATCCCATATCACTGTCCAGAGGGATGATGGGAGATGCAGCCTTGATCATGTGACTTCCAGCATGATCATCTACTGCCTTCTGAGTAGAAGAACACACTGCAGAGCAGTTTACCTCATTTTACATTAGTTGCATGTAATCGCAATGTTTTTAACTTAATATCTAAGATATAGAAGCAAAATTACAAAAAGAGTCAAAAACACAGGATAGTGGGTCCTTTTGTGGCTTTCATACTTACCCACCTATTTCTCACCTTGGCATAGGTGCTTTCAAGGGTATAAATACTTTAAAATGCCTATTTTAGCCTTTAAAAAAAGCATTTTTGTTATTGCAATTTTGTTATTGCAAAAAGACCCACTATCAAGGAATGCTGCATGTATTATTAAAATTGTTCCAAGTGTCCATAAATCTGAGACTTGTATTTTTTGTTTTGTTTTGTTTTTCACTTGTCCAATGTACCTGGTGTCTGTCTTTTTCCTTTTTATGTACTACTAAAAGAACAGGATTTAGTCTGGTTTAAAGAAAACTAAAATGTGCTCAATTAAAAGTTCAGCTTAAGGTATTTGTACCTTGTATTGTTATATGTTGGGTGTTCTTTTAGTATCTGCGAGTGTGTGTGTGTGTATAAATACATCATGGACAAGAAGTTAATTTCCTTCCATGTGCAAGAAAGGATATAAGTGTATAATACAGTTATTCCCATTACCTTATATTTTGCACGTTTATTTGTAACTACACATAATAAGCACCTTTTTGTTCTGTGTCTCAGATTTCTTTGGGTTTTTTTGCCTTTTTATATAAAAATAAAAGAATCTAGCATTTATCTATTTCTTGAGAATTAACATGCCTTTTCAAGTTGAAGTTTTATCATCACTGTAATTTAATGACTATGGAACAGACCCTTTAAGCAAGTATCTTATTTTGACAAAAGAATGTATAGAAATACCTTCCTGCAATTAATTTCCAATGTTTACATTTTTTTAAAACTAGACTGTGGAATTTATACAAGTAACATTAAGTGGAGCTTACAGTTAAATTTTATGTAGGTGTGTTGTAGCCTAATCTATGTTTGTCTTAAATATTAGTTATAAGCTCTCAATTAAATATCTGGTGCAGCCAGCACATAGGAAGGAAAGCCCTATGCCTGAAGCACAATATAGCAACTTTACTAATAACCGTAACTTTTTCTGTTTGTTTATGTATTTTATCTAAATTTTCTGCTGGCAATGTTGTAATTCCTTATGTCCATTCACATGGTGCAAAGAACAAGAAAAGCTCCTTATACACTTGCACTTCAGTATTTTCATTGGTATGAATGTAAAATATATAAATATATAAAACCTGCAGCTTTAACAATTGTAATACAGTCTTTACAATTAGCTACATGTATAGATAATTAAATTCTTCCTATAAAAGCTAGACTAAACGTCTCTGTGTTCTTGTTCCTGCGTATCTATTGAATTTAGCTTAGTGACACTAATCTCAAAGGACACTAATCTCAAAGGAATACCCCATATTTCAGTTGCAGTATCAAAGGCCATCCAGCAGTGGCTTATTTTAATTTCCAAGTACAGCTGGTTGTTTTTCAACATGCATCCAAAGTGTCAGCATTGCTGGAATGCCAAAATGGGCAATACTAACTTTCCATCTCAGGTTCCTATATATATTTCAGGTTTTATCTGATTCAAACTTAAAAAACTATTTTTTCTTGAGATAGCATTCTCCAAGACCATGTTTCTCAAAAGCTGCTACATACTTTAAAAAAAAAATCTTTACCTCAGTGTGGAACAGCTACTTCTTCATTTCCTAGCAACTAGGTAGCCAGCTTTTGAATTCGTTGCAATATAAATTAAGCTTGTTTAATTAATCCACTGATTAGTGTCAGTTCCAGAATGTCCTAAATGAGAGTTTTTTAAACACACACACACACACACACACACACACACACACAATCTAATTACGGTATTAAGTGAGTTTAAAGACAAGCCCATTTATTGCTAGAATGTTCTCTAAGGGAAGAATATCAGTGTGGAAACGGCTAATGGAAAAGCTATAAACCCTGAATTCACCCTATTTTTATTCTATTTATTTGAATATATTATTGTCATCACTGCAAATTGCATTATTACTGTTGCCACTGATGAGGAACTAAGAGATTGGAATAAACTTGCATTTCAAAAATTGAATTTTCACTATATTCCATGTGGACGATTAATTTCTTGAAGCATAGCAATTTAATCCACCATTGTGGACTGAAGAATCTCACTACTGAGTTAGGGCTATTTTTCAAGTGGCCCATGTATCTCTCCATTTTGCTCCATGGTGAAACATTCAGTTATTTTCACAGTCAACATGCTAAGATTCTTTTGTGCATTTTAGCAGGCTTTTGTCTTAGATATCTTTATACACTCATTCCTTAGGAATTTAGTAAGAATCATTGATTTGTGGGTTAGGAAATGTAATTTAGAGCCTGTTAAACCATGAATGTACATGTATTCAGGCAGACCTGGTTGGTTGTTGAGTATTAATTATTATTGTTATATTACCTCTCAGTAATATGCATATTAAATTGAAGCTATCTAACATGATGAGCAGGTTTAACTTGGTGATGAATGCATATTTCAGAGATGTATTTGTTATTCCTTAGAAAAAGGCAGTAATATGAATCCTCAAGGTACTATTCCTCAGCTCATACATACTGGACATCTATTGACCTATCTCCAATATCCCTTTTCGGGGAAGGGTTGTGGAAAAAGTAGTTTCGCTGAAGAGGGCCCCAAAGGAAACAGATTATCTGGATCTTTGCATGGAGACAGCATTAATATATATTAATTAATATATTAATGCTGTCTCCGTGCAAAGATCCAAATAATCTGTTTCCTTTGGGGGCCTATAGTATGAATGGGATATTTATTTATTTATTTATTATTTAAATTTCTATATCGCCCTTTCTCCCGAAGGACTCAGGGCGGTGAACAGCCAAACTAAAAGATCCAAATACATATACAAAGTTAAAAACC
>JANHZT010009876.1:271770-281967 GCA_032468215.1 Stegonotus admiraltiensis | reverse complement strand
TGGGACTCGAACTTGCAGTAATTGCAAGCAGCAGATGTTAATAACAGACTTCCAGTCTGTTGAGCCACCAGAGCTTAAACTTAAAACTTTTAATTTTAAAAACTAAAAAGGAAATAACAAATGATATTTGCAGAGAATGACCTGGAAAATGTTTTCCAACTGGATTTTAACAAGAGGCTTGTTAAAGCCTTAAAGAACTCTAGGTGATAGGATAAAGAAGAATTGAAAAGAAATGGAATACTTAAATTGAAGATTAAATTAAAGATTAAGACTGTTAGAAGTAAAAGGAAGGTATATAAAGTTAGTTTATTTGATCAGGGTTAAAATAAATATTTTTTGCAAAGTTTTGGCAACTGTTTATGAACATTTTACTGACACTAGTTGTTGAAAAATGGTTTTGATGAATTTGGGATGGGATAAGATAAGGGATGATGTGATTGAAGAGATGCCTATTTGTAACCTCATAGGGGGTAAAAAGTCACCAAGTATGTTTATGCTTGTTCTGCTGAAGGTTGAAAGCTACTTCTTTATAAGTTTGTTTTCTTTTTATTATATTCTTTCTTCTGTTTGTATTCTTTGTTTTTCTTTTTCTCTGCACTTTTTATTCTTTTCAATTCTCTTTCTTTAAGTTTAGTTTGCTTTTGCTTTTGTTTTTACTTTTGTAATCAAGATTCTTAATAAAATTATATGTAAAAAACAAAAAGAAAATGGGGTACTACAAAGTAAGAGAGATAAGAAATGAGGTGGAAGAAATAAGAGATTTCTCCATCTACTTGGAAAACCTTAAGCTGAGAAAGGCAAAGAAGCTGAAGTTTTCTTTTTAAAATACAATAAAGTAAAATATATAAATATTCTAAGGATATGCTTATATTGCTAAACATGTTTCCTAGATATATTTCATAATTTTTAGTTTTGCACTACCTTATAAAGCTTTCAGTTTTAATCTTCTGCTCTATTTTGTGGTATACCTTATCTTACAGGAGGTTTCGCGGTGCCTTCATGTATGCAATTGAACTGATTTTAGACAAATATTAGTGCATATAGCTTTGCTAGTTATGTCCTACAAAGCAAGTAACTGCAGAAACTTACCTTTTGAAGGATAATAAGAACTATTCCAATTGAAAGGCATCAGGTCCATGTGTAGAGGATGGTGTATCCTGGCTGTAGAATAGTCTTGTTAAATAAATGAGCATGAGCTGGTAGGGATAGGGATATGAAGTAAAGGCTGGTTCAAATCCATTCTTTGTTGCCACATCATAAATCATATTCTGAAAATCATTCAACTGATATAGTTCCCAGGGTGGATTTTGGTTGGCATATGAAAATCAGAGCATATCACCCTATTCTTATTCTAAATGTATTGGCTCTCTCCCAAGCTTTGCTCAGGATGCTAGTTATGACCTTTAAAGAATTAAATGGCTTGGAACTGCTTGCTTCCGTATGAATTTGACTGGCTTGTAGAAAAATCTATAAAGCTTTTGTATGAGGTGAGTTTCCCACTCCTTCTTAAGCCAGCTAAAAAGTTAATCTTTTTAATGACTGATCCCTCTTGAGAACTCCATACATTCTGAAGTTGTTTAGTTCAATTTTTCACATCACTGCCTTATTTG
Organism: Stegonotus admiraltiensis; assembly: GCA_032468215.1. Classification (NCBI taxonomy): domain Eukaryota; kingdom Metazoa; phylum Chordata; class Lepidosauria; order Squamata; family Colubridae; genus Stegonotus; species Stegonotus admiraltiensis. The sequence goes on along the minus strand of JANHZT010009876.1, from coordinate 280,357 downwards.
CAGTGATTTTTACCAGTTTTATTTTTTTAATTTTTGTTCTGTCTTGTCATGCTTCTACATTGAGATTTTAAATGTGCGCTGTTGTATTTTTCAATCGTGATTTTAAAACAATATTGTAATTTGAAATCTGGTTCTCAATTGTCTTCCTCAGCCCCTTTGAACTCACTCACATTAGGGAAGGATGATTTAGTGCCCTGATGGTGAATCTATCATGTGTATCAAAGGTGGCATGCCATGACGTTTTTGGGTGACATGCCAGTGTTCACCAACACCCACCAACAACTATTCTTGAAAGCATGCCTTGTTCTCATATGATTTTTGAAGGCTGTAGAGGTAATGAGAGAATGAGGTGTACTCTGAAACTCACACAAGGCATGCTGTTGTGTGGTTTTTGGAAGCTGCAGAAGCTGTGGAAGAGTATTCTCCAAAGCAAATTCAAGAATGAAGGCCTCGTGTGACCTGGAGCAGCTTCATGTAATCCACAGGGGTCTGTCAACAGAAAGAATTGCCTGAAGGTAAGTGGCATGGTAGATTCTGCGGAGCGCTGAGCCACAGGTACAATTGCCTTGGTGGTGGCCTTCTTGAGTAATAAGAGTTGTGCTAGGGCAGAAGTTGAGGCCTCTACTGTACATCAGGCCCAGCCTCAGCGTAACTGCCAAGAACTGTTCAGGGTGGACTGAATGGGGAAGAGATAGGGAAGTGTTTCTCGTGTGTGTGTGTGTGTGTGTGTGTGTGTGTGTGAGAGAGAGAGAGAGAGAGAGAGAGAGAGAGAGAGAGAGAATGAGAGAGGCAGGCAGGCAGGCAGGCAGGCAGGCAGGCAGGCAGACATGCCAGCAGAGTCAACTCTGGCATTTTCTGGATTTTTGACATCCTGAGACCAACCTCAAATTCAAAAATTCCTGAGCTGACTATAATGTATATTACAAAGAAATGCAGTTTGTACATATTTATTTGGTTATTACTGACTGAATAGTGGAAGTGAATAAGATCAGGATAAAGCTTGGTGCAATTCCCAATCATCGGTTTCTCCATCTGCCCATCCCTCCCAAAACTATTTCAGAATGACCCCACCTCCCCGGTCACTTATACTTTTGCCAGCCTTGAAATGATGAAGAGGTTATAATTCGGTTGATGCTAAACCCCCTTCTCCTCCATCTGACCAATGGGATCTTATCATCAGTGCCCTCCTCCCTGAGCTATAATCAGCTGTGGTATAGCAAATATCTCCTTCATGCCACACAAAATAAAAACAACTGAGTGTCCCCTATTCCGTGTCTTTTAGTACAGGGGGCTTTTGCCTTTATCTAATGATTTCCAAAAAACGTTTGAGAGGTTGCTATGAAGTGAAGGTATCTGAGGTAAGATCGATTATAAAAATAAAGACTAGACAGCAGCCCTAAAGGGGTCTGAAAGCTTCCCAAATGCCTCCTCCCCATTCCTCTCTTTCATTTAAAAGCAGCTATGAATTGCGAAGGGGAAATGATAGCATCTCATCAGTTTTGCAAGTTGGCACGTTTTCCGGTAGCTGCAACTACAATTGCATATTGATATAGCCGCTGGATTGAGTGATGGGGGAGATAAGCTCTAACAATGAAGGCAGGAAGAGACAAGGTGTAGGACAAGATGCTGAACCACTACTACAGGGAAAGCAAGCATTGGTTGATTTAAGCCCAAGAGGTAGGAAGCACATGGAAGTGAAAATCCTCACCAATGGCAAAATGGATTGCTTTCAAGATATGCAGAGGTGAAGTGAGAGGGGGAATCAACTTGGATATAAATTCCACAGAAGCAGAATTAGGAATGACTCGGCTCCCCTAAACCACTGGTGTGGGATTAGAAAGCTCCAGAGTTGACCTTGAAGTGGTGGAAAACGAAGACGACACTCCCTGGTATTTTTCTGTGTGCATTGTGGACAAGGGGATTAAATGAGGTCCGCTGCAGCATATTTCATATTATTTTAAGTTTTTGCAAGAGTGGGAGAGAGAGAAAATAAATTTGAGCACCACAGAGAGGACTGGAGGTCGCAGCCGGGCATAGAATCACAAGTATGTTGTGCTGGTGATAGTAGTAGCTGTTTCAGAAGTAGTTAGTAGTAGTGGTCTTCAGGAATACAGAACAATCTCTTGATAGATCAGATTGCTTTGGCTTTATATCACAAGCTGAATAGCCTCAGAGGGCTATTTCAACTTTACTGACTCAACGAAGAATCTTACAACTACTCCAGAACTAAGAACAACTTTAAGTTGCAGGCTGAAACAAATTTCAGGAGCAAACAGGTATCTCAGATCCCATATGGAGTGGGCATCATTGCATCAGATATACTTCTGCTAATGAGATTGCTTCTGTGTAATGATGCATAATGACCGTATGTGGCCTAGTATAATCTGATGGCCTCTGTGTTACTAGTGGAAATGCTGTCTTTTGCTCTGCATGCTTGCTTTTGGCTATCCTCGCAGAGCACCGCTGAGAACAACGAATGACTTTTAATATATTATAGAGCAGGAAACAAGGTGTACCAATGTTTTGTTTTTATTTATTTTTTTTAAATAGCAAACAGCTTTCCATAGTTAAATTGCACACGTATTGTTGCCTTTTTTCAACATGAGTAGGAAACAAACCCCAATCCAAGCCATTAAAATGGAACAGAAAAGAAATAATTATGTTAAGAAAAAGCAAAACCAACCAACGCTCCCCCTCTTCCCCATGTCTGGTTTGATAGCCAGCAATGGTATGATTTCATTGCCAGTAAGTTTCCACGGTCTTGAAGGATGTGCAGTGCACTTCTTTAAGTTTAATAGTTCAACCCACTCCTGGAGCAATTTCACAAGTGAACGATGACAGAAGAAATAACTAAATCTACAAAGTGAGACAGATTTGAAACCAGACTCAAGTTCTGTCAGCGCTATATTACAGCCACTAGTTTTGACAGAGCTTAGTAGTAAATCTATGAACCCAAAGCCTACAACGAAAGCATGCTACCTATTGCAGTGTGAAATCCTGGATGCAATACAATGTGGAGCTTGCTATGGACAACAGTACATTTACAGCATAAAAGCCCCCTGCATAGAAATTGCTCATTTTCACTCTTCGGTATCCTGTTAAGAGTTCTCGTGGAACTGTAGTTCTGTCAGGTGCAGAGATGTATTTGACAGGTTCACCGCCATTCACTGAGTTATAACTTTTAGAGTTCCTTGGTTGGGAATTAAAGAGGCTGAACCATTACAGAGGCTTTACATTTGTACTATAGCCGTTCAGAGAGAGCTCTCGACTTGTTCCAATAGCAAACTGGCTTTGCTCCATAGTACTTCACTTAATCTTGACAGCAGCCGGTGGTCCAAAATGCTGACATTATGTTTATTATTACTATTACTTTTAAAAAAAGGAGAATGGAAGCAGAGTTTTCAGCAACAGTCAATCCAGAAACACAGACCAGTTTCTCTGGCATCTGCTTCTGCTGAAAAGAGCTGAAACAAATTCAGGATTCTAAAATTTACAAAATAAACATTAGTTTGATTACCTAATTAGAACATTTAAATTAGAATATACAACTGTCACAGGCTTCTAAATTAGGTTGAAGTCATTGTATATAACCTATAGAAATCAATAGCAAAGCTCCAATTAATTTGAACATAAAGGCAGCAAATATACATAAAGTTGCAGCTTTAACCATATTGCTAAACTACATTTCTATGCAATTATTGGTAAGGGAAAGGTAAGCTATTATTCAGATGCCTCAAATTATTTGCTTTATGTGGTCGTGGGTGAGCCTGCATTTTGAAGTGCCATATCCTATAGTTAAAAAAACAACAACATTGGGCTGGACCAAGCCAAATCCAATGTGTATTAACTTAACTGACCTCAGTAGAAAAGTGTAGTTAAACCAACAGGATTTTAAAAGACTAAAATCTGTATAGATCACTATTATTACTGAACCAATTTCAAATCTGAATTCATGGAATTACAATATTCCTAATTTTAAATGTGACATACTAGTCCTCGGTTGTTTCAAAACTGATTCTGTACAGATGGTCCATTTCGCACATAAATTCCATTTTCACATTACTTTTAAATTTTATGTTATTCCATCACTTACTAAAAATAGAGGTTTTCCAGCAGTTATTCCATTTTTTAATTTAAAAAAAATCATATACATGTATCTTCTGATATGGTTAAGACTGCTCATATTGTTTCCAACAGCAAAGTTTCTTTCCCATTCACAGATTCCCCCTTCCCTAAATTTAAAAAATCTAATATTTTAATTACCAGTAAGTTAACTACATTTTGATTAAGAAAGAAGGGGGTTAGAACCTGAAAATAATAGCTTGCATTCCAGATCAGTTCTCCCTGCCCCAATAATGGGGAGACCTCTGATGCTAAAATATCCTACAATTCTTCCACAACAAATAAATTTGTGGGCTGAATCTTATTCAATGCCAGGAAGCATAATTGTTTTTACCAACACTATTATTACCAGCAGTCCCACATCTGTTATGAAATAATAGGAATGTACTTCACTCCACAGTGACTGTACTTTTTCAGCTCCTTAGACCTGTGGAAGCAATATATTTTAGAATAGGTACAGCCAGGTTTCTAAAACTGCCCATAATCCTTAATGACCAAATTGTCTGGAAAAGTCAGTTACTGGAAGTTGCAAAGAATATATTTAATGCTGGATAGGGTGAAGGAAAGTAGTACTGGTACTATAATTATTATTATTATTTTTTTTGCACTACCAATTCCATATACAAGTTTATTTCAGGGAATATTTCCAAGCATTTTCCATATGCCTCAAAGTTGTTCCAGAAGAATCATGAGTGTGTGTACTTTATTTCCTTTAACTAGAGACCTACTTTGGCGTTGCCCAGAACTGTAGGCCACAAAAACCCGCAGACTCTTGGAGAGTACACCATTGATAATGGATGCAGTCGAGAAACTGTCAGTTGGTCATCCATTTTCTTCTAGAATGCTCAGTACAGATTGAGGAAAATACTGCACTTCCTCCAAATACAAACTATTGGCTTTCATGCTACATGATCAGAAGCCTCAGGAGAAATTGGGTAGGCAGTATAAAACAACCAAAATCACATGCACATTTATTGTGCATGCCTCACTCACTCTTACTCTCCAGCTGATTTGGAAAGGCCTTGAAATCGCTATTAAGAGAGAGAGAGAGAGGGACAACTGAAAGCGGGATCACTGTGAGAATAATTGTTAAAAGACTTTTGTAGTGCTAAAGGTATTACAAATTAATAATACATTTTTCTGTCCAGACTAAATGTGAGTTTAGCATTAATATTTGTGGCACAGCATCAAGCCCTAAATTTAGATTCTCTGTTTCTTATAATACATGTATCCATGATGTGGGTAATTTCTAAAATTAAGAGCATGCAAAATATTCAAATTCAGTTCTTTCATTCACATAATCTAAGGGCACATGTTTTTGTTTTCTCTGTACAGATTTGATCAGAAGAGTGTTTTTTTTATCACACACAAATCATTGTATTTGCTGTAGAGTAACGTAGCACCATAACTTTTGCCCTGAGGATGTGACACTTTCCACACCAGAGGTTTGTTAGGAGAGACTAAGTATATGAAAATATACATATTTCAAAATGCATTTTGTAGCACTTAGGTTAACAGCTTTAAAGATATGTAGGCAAGAAAAAATGGTGCAGAATTTTTCAGTACTGTAAATTCTGTTTGGATGCTGAGCCTTAACCCAAATGGACCCATTGAACAGCTCCTTTAAAAAGTTAACATCTATGAAATACCATTGTGGTGTCTCTAATAAGGCTATTATTTTTCAAGACATATTTTCCATAACTACCCTAAATGTCCTCATTTTACTTTATTTGAATACATTCAAAAGGCTATTATGACAGCTGATTCTAGGCTAAAAGTACCTAGTTAGATGACAAGAAAGTTCAGTTTTAGTTCAAAAGCAAAAGTAACTCATCAGAGTGAAGATTTAAGTTGTTCTTTCTTTAGTATTTTCTGCTGTATGTATAGTGGTCTATAGTGTTCTGCTTTAGTGTAGAAACACAAAAGAACATGACAATTATGAGTAGTTTTGGTTTGCTTACATTAATCAGTTCTACACTGCTACTGGTTGGTGAGTCACATAAGACAAGGCATAACTTAAAGCAGAGAAATGTTTTAGAATTCTGACGGTTGACCAAAAGACAAGAAAATAGAGCCCTACATAATCAGCCAACTGAGCTGATGACTGAGTTGTTGAAGCATGCCACAAATCCCTTCATAAGCTTCTACTTATAAAAAGGTGAAATGTTTTTAAAATAAACGTTAACATCAGAGGGTTTACCTACTTTGACTTTTATGTCTAGATATTACAGCGTACAGAGTCAGTCAAGAAGTATTTTAGATACAAAAATAAGTAAAAAGGAACATCTAGAGTAAATCAAGTCCCATGTATAGATTTTTTAAAAATCTAGTGGCAGATGTTCCCACTTATGTATTATATTTCCCTCTGAATAACAAGCATTTGATACACTTCATTCTGAATTTCCATTATTACAAATAGTCCTCCCTCCCTACCCAACCCAATACTCTACTGATTGTGCCCTCTGTAGCTAAAAATATAACTTCCATTATAGGTCTATAGATAGATAATAGCTTCTGTTTTAAAAGCTTGAAACAACTTGACTTATTGATTTATTTCAAAGCATATAAGTTTTAAAATCTAAATTGGTCTAGTGTGGTAGACAGGTGGTTGCAACTCCTTGAACAGAGATGGAAATTGTACTTGCCTGCTAGATTGTCCCATGTTTTAGCTAGAGATCTTCCCTGGGAAAAACAAATACAAGCACACTTACCGAAGAAAGAAAAGAAAGAAGGAAGAGGAAACGGTCAATGATCTAATATACCCTAATCATCAGAAAAGGCCTGCTCTTCCAACCTCTTCAAATGTCCTCCCTTCTCCCACAAAGAAATGATCCCCTTTTCATTTCCCTCTAGCCCCAAATAGAAAAAAACCTGTATTTCTTTAAAAGAACACAAATAGACACTGTATTATTATTTTTTGTTATCTGTTGGGGTATAGTGTTCCCCATATCAAATGTGTTACTTTTAGGTACATCCAGCCCCAATTATCCAGATCTTCTTTTTCCCCCACCCTAACTTTTCAGTGAGACAGCAGGTCCCAATACTAAAGCTGTCTCATTTGTTCATGGATTCTTCCTTTTGTCAAGTCCTGCAGCTCTGGGACCATCTTGTTCTTAGAGTTGGTTAATGTTGAACCTTCCAATCAGGGAACTGTCTTTCATTAAAGACACCCAGCATTGCTCCAGTCATTCATTTCTGTTTGCAAAGAAGGGTCATTGAGTTCAAATAGTGGATCCATGTTGACAGAATTTGAGAGGTAATCATTTCTCCCTTCATCCCAGGGATGCTGAAGGAAAGAAGTGGCAATAAATGTTTCATCAAAGTCCAAGCTACTCTGGTTAGATTCTGTGAGCACATAATCTTGCCCAGCTGGGCACCACTCCTGTGGGCAATCGATATGTCTTCCATGCACTGTCAAGTCTACATCCCTGGTTATCGGGCTGATTGGAGGAGTAATTTCCAGATCTTCAAAGGTAGAGAAATCACCATTTAAGGTGGTATCAAAGATAGCCTCCCAGTCAAAATCACCTTTGAGAGAGCCAAGCTCTGTCTGTTCTTCCTGAGTAAGCATAGGGGAACTGGAGAAGCGGGCTGCCTTATACATTCGTTTTGGCAGCGGCTGTTTGCGTTTATGGCTCATTTTTCCATCTGCTGGGTTCCAGTTCTGGTCACTGGTCACTTCTTCAAATTCTTTGAGCAGCTGCTGGGACTCTACATTGATCTTCAGAAAGCTGCTGTTTTTCCAAGAGGTTGCTGATTGGTGAGCTGAAGAACTGGAACTTGCATCCTGTTGGATTCTTCCGGTGAAGGCTGGATGTATCTGCACAGGGGGCATCCTGCGTTTTTTGAAAGCTCCATTCATCAGTCTGTCTGCATACTGAGGATCAATCTTCCAGAAGCCACCTTTTCCCGGTTCATCTTTCTCTCGTGGTACCTTGATGAAGCACTTATTCAAGGACAGGTTGTGTCTAATGGAATTCTGAAATTTAAAAGGCAAAGCTTAATGTGAGTTGCTCTGGAAAGGGTGCTAATTTGTAGGGCAAGTCTCCCCACTGACATGAATGTGGTTGAATAGAGACCCTTTAGGATTACTATGTTCTGTTCCAAAAGAAAGATGGAACACTAAAATGGTCTACAAGCTAAAACAGATTTTGTTCATCAGTTAACAAGTACATTACTCATACCAAACTATAAGAATCTGAAGAACATTATCTTTAAGATTAAACAACATATCTTTTAATGAACGGATTAAATTCATATCGTGTTTTTAGTGGATGCCCTGCAAATGAGGGTAAAGGCCATTTAGCCATTGAGTACAATCTCCTGCATATTGCAGGAGCTGAAATTAAAACATCTCAGGCAGATAGAGGGCTTTTTATCCTGTGATTCAGGGGTCTCCAACCTTGGCAACTTTAAGACTTGTGGACTTCAACTCCCAGAAGCAAAGCTGGCTGAGGAATTCTGG
>JANHZT010009876.1:252571-263000 GCA_032468215.1 Stegonotus admiraltiensis | reverse complement strand
ACTGTTTTTGCCCTCCCCAGGCTCCTAGAAAGCCTCTGGAGCCTGGGGAGGGGGGGAAACAGGCCTACCAGGCCCACCGTGCCATTGCGTGCCAAAAGCAGGGGGAAGTGTGGGGGGGTCACATGTGCGGGAGGGCGGGGCGCATTGAATTCTGGACGTGGGCACAGGCACCCACGACCCCCCACGCTCCCCCCACTTTCGGCACGCGACGGCAAAAAGGTTAGCCATCACTGCCCTAGAGAATGGAGTCACACCTCTCATCAAATCAAATCAAATCAAATCATCCTTCTCAACTATAGTAGCTAGCTTTATACAGGCCAGGTGATAAATTTGGTGGAAATCACCCAATCCCATTTGTGGTGAGGTTTTTTTTCAGAACTGCCAAGAGTCTGAATAGCTTTGTTCCTATTGAAACACCATTACAACACAGAAAGAAAAATACCACTGAAATAATCCCTGATATTTCTCTCAAGAGTTGTAACAATTTATTTAAGTTCAGAAATTAAAGGTATTCCAAAATTGGCACCTTCTTTCTATCTTTTACTGAATCAGCATGAGTGATAAAGAGCAACATTTGTTTTTCTTTCTTTTTTTTCTGTGAAAATAGTGTTTGTAAAAACAAATGGAGATATGAACACATATATTTAAGACAGCAATTCTATATACACTTACCTGGGAATAAGCCCTATTAAATGCAGTGATATCTATTTCTAAGTAGATATGACCAGGGCTGCACTACAATAATAGTAATAATTGAATGAACATATCTTCCATCATCCAAATTAATAACTACTGGTTGTATAAATTCGTTTCAGAATGGTTAGAACTGCCAATCCTATCCTGTCCATACACATTCAGTACAAATGGGGAAGATTTTGTTGCTGTTGAAAGTACCTCAATTACAGAACACATTATGCGATCAACCTCAGCCTCGGTTGAACAGTTTGAAAATTATTTCCACTGATGATACAAAGCTAGACAATTTAAACGAACTAGATCATCTTAGTTGGCTTACAGATTCTTATAAATTTTCTGGGGCAATTTTAAGGGGGTGCTGATATAGGTTACAATCAGACCATAAAGTGGGGAAACCGACCACATATAACAGCAATAAATACTTGTATTTAGGTGTAGGGTATCCAGAACTAAGAAATGAAAACCATGCCAAACACCTTCGGGTTAAACCCATAGAAACCCCGATCCCAAATACACGACCAGGATCGTTACCTTAGATAATGTCTCTTCCACTCCCTTGAAATGAAGGTTTTGCTATAGGGTAATTGATTCAGGGAACCCACGATCACAATTTGATGGGAAGGAGAAATAAGGCTTCCCCCACTCCCCCCAATATAAACGGGAGGTAAGAAACCTAAACGTCCCTCTTCTTAGCCAGCCTAATAAATAAATAATCCCGTCATCTTACCTGCTCCTATGAAGAAACCCCACCGCTGCCAAAGGTTTACAGCTAAACGGGGGCTCTTCGGTGGGGCAACGAAGAAAAAGGGGAGGGGGAGAGGGGGGGTTTCTACTATTCTCCCGTCGGATAAATTATGAAGGCTGCCAGAGCCCTTTTATCCCAAAGGTACTGTGATTTGTAAGCAACAGAATGACTGTCAATAAGTAGCTGCTCCAAAAGGCTTCTCTGGATGCCATGGAGACGCTCCGCCTCTATAAACAGCTTCTGCCCTTCTCATTGGTCCTCGGGTCTCCATGGAGAGCGCAATCATTGACAGCCCCCCTCCCCTCCCGTTTTTCTGCTCAGTTCTATGAGTTTGCACCAACTTTTTTTTTTTATCCTCCATCAATCTTCCCTTTCCCGGTGGTGGTTTTTTTTTTTTTTTAAACTACTAGTTAATTTTTAGTTGCGGGTGCGGGAGTGGGCTAACCCACGAAAACCCGGAGACCGGGGTTTTCCGGTGTCACACATGCTTGCTACGCTAACACGTGAACTCCCCGTTTTGGGCGCGCTCGGCAAGGCGGGAGGCGCGCTCGTTCGCTTACCGAGGGCGAGGGATTGGTATGTGGTAACTACGCCGAGGGGGCGCTTGGAGCTTTACTGCTGTGAGTTTCATTAAGACAAATTAAAGTCCACTTGAAACGGCTCCCAGATGCCCATTATTCTTTGGGTGGCGGTGGCGAAGGGGCCCGTCTGCCAAGAACAAACAGCCCAGCAACCAGAAAGATCCATGCCTTGAAAAGAAAGGGAACCATTTAAAACGTCTGCTCCTTCCTTTCAAAACTTGGCAACCCCAAGTTGCTTTGCCCAGCCTCCTCAGGAACGGACTGTTGTGGCTTCTGGCTTTCGTTTGCTTGTTTATTTATATAAATCATCATCACCATCATCACCATCATGATCTACTAGACAGTGCTTCTGCCTCGAAGTTGCCTTTTCCAGAAGAGGCACTGCAGGAAGGGGAGAGGACATTCAGGGGGAAAGGGACATTCCTGCTCTTGAACTCTTGCCACAGCTGCTTTAACATTCTGCTTTTCATGAGGCTAAAGACTTCAGGGACCAAATTGATCCCATGCCTAGACCCCATGCAGTAAAGGGGCAGTCATGCGCTGGGGCAGAGGCATGGGGAGGGAGGACTACACCAGCCTCCTTTCTCCTAGGCTCTGAGTTGGACCTGAAACTGCCTCCCTGACCTTTGTGTAACCCGATCGGTGGGGACGGGGAGAGGTGAAACCAGAGCTCAGGTAGAATTAGTGAGAGGGGGGACACGACAGACCCTCAATCAGAAAGATTGCAGCATCTTTCCCCCTTTTTAATTAAGAGGAAGGGGTAGAAAACCTCTTCTTTGTCCGTCTGTCCCTTTCTCTCCCTTGGGGAAAAAAAGCATAATTGGGAAGGATATTCAATATTTATCACGTTCTTCAAGAAACTGCAATCAGCTTCTAGCACCAGGCCATTTTATTCTTCCAATTTCACCAGCCAAGGAAAAAAAGTTCTCTGCCGGAGCAGCCTTTCCAGCACTGCTTCTACAACACTCTTCTGCTTTTCCTATCCCTCAATTCTCATTTATCATCTCACAGGTTTCCTTTAGTGCAAATGCATTTTTGCAAAATACATTCCGGCATGAGACGTTGCTCCACAAATGGAAGAATCAACCTACCTTTTCCTGGTTATCCGTTGCTCTGATGAATTTTTGATGGTGAAGAGCCTTTTTGTGTAGAGAGAGACATTGGTGACATCATGAAATCTGACTAGTGGGATCCAGGCACTTCTGTTAATCAGTCACCTTTTTTGCATTCTTTGAAAACTCTGTATCAGGGATAAGGATGGAAAATGGAGAAACAGAAGCAGTCCCTCTGGGTAATAAAATAATGAAAATGTGGACCCCATTTTTATTATTAGGTTTTTATCTCACCTTCATTTTTTGGTTAAGGTAAAATGGCATATATACATAATACTCTCTCCTCTTTCTATTTTCCCCACAACAACCCTGTGAGGAAGGTTGGATTGAGAGTGAGAGGGTCTGGCCCAAAATCACCCAGCTGGCTTTCATGCTTAAGGAGGCCTTATGGTCTTCCAATTTTTTGCGTGTGCCTTAGCAAAATCTTTATTTTGCTTCTGATTATTCTGAAATAAGAATTAAGGTACCATAATTTAGTTGTGATTCAAACACAAGTCAGGGAGGCCCAAGGTCAAATTCCTAGATTGTTTTTCTCAAACCTAACCTACCTCACAAATAATACGAATGAAAATTATACTCTTGAGTTCGTGGAGGAAATATAAGGAACGAATCCAAGAGTCAGAATTACAACGCATTGGAAGGCTTCCCTCTGATATGAGTTCTGCTAACACAAAGACACCCTCCTGCATTGATGTAACTTCTCTGCAGTACTCCTGACATTTGCATACCATCCAGCTTATAAAAACTTCAGACAACACCCCTTTCTGGCGGTTACTGGTTTTGGGAACCTGGCCCAGCTCAGCCAGTAAAGGTTGCAGCCCTGCCATTTGGTCACTCCCCAAAACGATGTAAAATGTGAGTGAAAGAATGCTCACCATTCTGCCTTCCCCATCTCAAAGTGAAAATTATGTGTACTCAAGTCTTTGTTTGTAAGAAACGGTGGACTTCATCTCTCATGGGCCAGACTGAATGGAAATTTAGGAAGTTAAAACTTTGAGAGGATTCAGCATCCTGGAAGGCTGAGCTACTGTCTCAACTGCCACCCAGTTAGAACCTGTCTTGTGCTAAGGCATTCGTGGCTTGAGGTTCAGATGAATCTTCTTTTCATTTATAAAGGCAATGATTGACACTTGAATTTTACTTCAGTATGGTATGGGCTTACTGTGCCCTTCAAACTGCTTAAGGAGATTGGCTCAAAGAGGATACAAAGGTCTGTTCATTCAGGTGCCCTCACTGCTTCCCTCTTTGCGCCCCTTCAAAATTTAGTTTGTGCAGTAGCTATCTCATTCTTTTTAATAGTAGGCTAGACTTTTTAAAATGGCAAGCAAAACAAAGATACTGATAATTTTGTTGTCTTTTGAATTAATAAGGCACAGCTCAATCTGTGTACAGAAGTAGGATTGCATGGTAAAAGGGAAAAAGAAAACATGTACTTTTAAAGTTGTGGTAGTGTTAATGTTACTATCTATACTGCGTATAAAAATAAAGAAATCTTTAAGCTGCACTGCTTGCTAATATGCAATTGCAATTGTTTATTTTCAGAATTATGGTTATTCATAACACAAGAGCAAAATTTATGTTGGCTTCTTTCCTTCCTTGCAGTTTACATCAGGAGTGTCCAACCTTGGCAACTTTAAGATTTGTGCACTTCAACTCCCACAACTTCCCAAAAATAAAGTATAAAAATAAAGTATAAAATAAAGTATAAAATAAAGTATAAAATATAAAGTATAAAAATAAAGTATAAAAATAAAGTATAAAAATAAAGAAATCTTTAAGCTGCACTGCTTGCTAATATGCAATTGAAATTGTTTATTTTCAGAATTATGGTTATTCATAACACAAGAGCAAAATTTATGTTGGCTTCCTTCCTTCCTTGCAGTTTACATCAGGAGTGTCCAACCTTGGCAACTTTAAGATTTGTGCACTTCAACTCCCACAACTTCCCAGCAAGCAAGGTTGGGCACCCCTGGTTTATATTATTTTAGGTTGTGGAAATATTCACTTGAGATTAAAACATTGCTGTCACTCTTTTTTACCTTGAATTCTTCAGGAGGACTTTATGACATAGGCATACCAGTGAAGCCCCCAGATTTTGCTGAACTGAATCTCCCCTCTCTCTTGGCTATGTTGACTGGGGATGCTGGGAACTGTAGATCCACTCCTCTGGAAGACTGCATGTTTTGGCTTCCTTTTTGGCCAGGAAAGTATCATGAAGTCAGTATCATCATCATTACCTTCTTTCATTTTCTTTCATGCTACAAGTTTTCAGACTTTGGTCTTCCTGGTTTAGCATAAGAGGTGCTCCTTTTAAAACAGCATTATACTTGGTTTTTCTCTCTGTTATCCCCAACTGCAACAGGAGAGGGAATGGGGACATTTCATTGGCCTGGCTGAAAGAACAGCTTCTGTCACTGAACTGTACCCGGTTAATCATTGTACAAAGATTTGTTTGTTTGTTTATAATTTGCCACCCCCCAGTGGTGTTCTATTTTATACAAAGTCAGCTTATTGCCCCCACAAACCGCGTAAAACTCATTTTACCTACCTCGAAAGGATGGAAGGCTGAGTCAACCTTGAGCCGGGTGATAATTGAACTCGCAGTAATTGCAGGCAGCTGGCAGCTAAGTGCTACTTTAACAGCAGTTTAGCTCGCTGTGCCACCAAGGCTCCTTGGTGATCACTATAATTGAGTATTATTATTAGGAAATGATGCTAATTCTTTCTACTTTTTCCCTGTCCCTTTTTCCTTCTGTGTCGTATTTTTTTAGATTGTAAGGCTACATGAAGGAACTACAGAAAATAGAAAAATGGCATGGCTACCAAAGTAACGTATCATGTACCACTTCAAGCTTCCTTCATCTTTTACAGTGCTGGCAGAGACTTCTAGGAATTGTAGTTTAGCAAAATCTGGCAGGATTAAAAACTGCCCACTTCTAAAATATTGTAAATAAACCTGTATAATGGGGAAAAAAGTTTCCTGAGAAGAGTGGAAAGAAAAGCTCAATTCTTTGCTAAGTACCGCCTTAATAGTCCATGCTGTTTAGAGACAATTAAAATGGATTGCTTCTGTTAGCAATTGACAATTACTGCATCACATATATTTGTAAAATTAACTGATTAATTCAGCTGGGGGTGGGTAGGAAGAATTTAAAAATACAAGGTATTGTTGGGGGGAAAATTAAGGCTTTTAAAAGCTTACAATATCCTATAGATTGGAAACTTCTAAATCTGACCCAACTAACCTTTAAATGTCATCATCACCTACGTGAACTACTACCATATTTACTTCTCCATGGTATTTTTCTAGAAATAATCATAAGCCTAAGGATGCATAAATTCTCTTCCATACATACTGCTTTCTATACGCTGAAGTTCCAAGAGAAGTTGGCAAGTATTTGGCTCACTTTGTTTTTTTAACCTTTAAATCTCCATGTGACCTTAGTTTTGAACGTGTCCCTTTATATTTGATTCCCTAGACAGCTTTCTGTTAGTAAGAACAGTCTCTTAAGTTACACAGACTGTGGAGAACAAGTTGATTTCTATTAAAAACGTATCTCCCTTGCTGCTGTCCTAATTCTGTGCCATTTTTCGTTTGAAGGAGCTTTGTAGTATTATTTCAGAGGAAATATTATTGCTTTTTCTCTTAGGGCAACATTCTGATTCTGATGGAAGTAGTTTTACTATTTTTATTATAGCTTAGACCTGTTAAGTCTGTGTGTTGCATTTTATGAATTGTGTAAATAATTTGAATGAATTCCCCAAAATAGTTCCCTATATGAAGCTGTATTGCAGCATCTCTCCAAATCTTCATTAAAAAAGAAGAGTCCAGTTGACATTGGAAAAAGGGACATTGAATACAGTACTTCTCCCTTGCATTTGAATGTCCGTGCAACTGTGCAAGCAGCAAGGAACTTTTCATTTTGAAAATGCAGAAAGTGTGTACCATTTTGAATGAAAGTTGTTGAATAAATCACAGGATCTCCTGCCTCCCACAATCTTTTATCTTTAAAAAGCTTACTTTTGTCTCTGGGGCCTTTTGTGTAAGTCAAACCGCTTTTTCTGGACTAGCAACATTTGACTCTTGCCTGCCCTCTTCTGGTTTTCAAGCCTTATTATATCTCCTAAATAATTTACTGGTGCCTTGTTAACAGGTGCCATTACGAATATTTCCATATTCACAATTTGTTTTACAAAATAAAGATATCAGAAAGCTTCTTCTCCTTAAAAAAGGGGTTATTTTCATTCTGCATTAACTGGTTCCTACACATTGGTGCTAAGTGATGCATTACTACTTTTACTACAGGTAGTCCTTGACTTAACAGTTCATTTAGTGACCATTCAGTTATAACGGCACTAAAAAAGTGACTTATGACAGTTTTTCATATGACTGTTGCAGCATTCCCCATGGTCACACGATCAAAATTCAGAAGTTTGCCAACTCATACTTATGAGAGTTGCAGTGTCCTGGATCATGTGCTCACCTTTTGCAACAAGCAAAGTCAATGGGGAAGCCAGATTCATTTAACCATGTTACTAATTTAACAACTTCAATGATTCACTTAACAAATGTGGCAAGAAAATTCATAAAATGGGACAAAACTCACTTAACAAATGTCTCACTTAGCAACATAAATTTTGGGCTCAATTGTGGTTGTAATTCAAGGACTACCTGTATTTCCTTGAAGGCAATGCCACTTTTTAGAGGCTTTACTGTTATCCAAGTCATAACTGACATGATGTGAACATGAGTTGCACAGTACAACTGGGAGCAACTCCATTGAAGATGAAGAACTCCATCTTAAATTCCTGCCCAACATGTCATGCTTCCCTCATCTTCTAGCCATTGTAAAGAATAACAGAATAAGAGTTGGAAGGGATCTTGGAGGTCTTCTAGTCCAACCCCCTGCTCAGGCAGGAAGCCCTATACCATTTCAGACAAATGGTTGTTCAATCTCTTCTTAAAAATTCCAGTGTTGGAGCATTCACAACTTCTGGAGGCAAATTGTTCTACTAATTAATTGTTCTAACTGTCAGCAAATTTCTCATTTCTAGGTTGCTTCTCTTCTTGATTAGTTTCCATCTTGTTTTGCTTCTTGTCCTGTTCTCAGATGCTTTGGAGAATAGCTTGACTCCCTCTTCTTTGTGGCAGCCCCTGAGATATTGGAACCATGCTATCATGTCACCCCTAGTCCTTCTTTCATTAAACCAGACATACCCAATTCCAGCAACCGTTCTTTATGTTTTAGCCTGAAGAGAAGCAGATTACTGTGCACTGAGGTCAGTTGGAAGGATTCAGATTTCTTAGGCACTAGGAAAAGATTTGGTACAAACAAACCTATGCAAGAGAGAAGGGCTCTACTTGAACTAAAATTGAACAAAAACTTACAGATACATAACATCCAATGGCTGGTAAAATAACCTTTCAACTAAACCATGAAAGAAAAGTAATTGGTGTTGGGCAATATCTTATTTGGAAGAGTGTAGTTATGTCCCAAAATACTGTTAACAGACAGACCAATGTTAGATATGAGTTAATTGGTGAACATGTTACATGTTAAAAAGAAAATTATTCACTACGGATTATTTTGAAAGGGACTGCACATAAAAATGCCAACATTAGAGTGCCTATGTACAAATCTATTGTATGCCTGCATCTGGACTACCGAATACTGTCTGATCACCATGTTTGAAAAAGCAATTAATAGAATTGAAAGAGAAACAGAAGAATTCAACCAAAATGCGCAAGTTAGTTGCACGTCTTCTCTACAATAAATAAATAAATAAATAAATAAATAAATAAATAAATAAATAAATACTGGAATGTTGGGACTCTAGCTTGGGGAAAAGACAAATTGGGAGGTATATAAAATTTGTGGCAATTATTAGTCAAATCGTCGTAATAGCTACTGGTATTAACTTGGATGGCTTTAGAAAGAGATTGGATAAATTCATAATCTGTCAAAGACTTTTGGTCTTTAAATTTGATGTTCTTTCAAGACTGGTGATGACATACTTCAACATATCACCTGCGGAGGAAAAACTGCAGTGTGTGTATGTGTGTGTGCGTGTATCTTTTTCCTCCTTGCAAGGACTCCTGAGTCATCTGGTTAGCCATTGTGAAGAAACAAAATACTGGACTAAACTGGACTTTGTTCTGATTGGGCAAACTTGTTCTAATACACCTGAATGTGCTCCTTTATATCAAAGATCATCAAGAAATTCTAGCATGTCTCAGTTACTATTTGCATGCGAAGAACTCAGCGGTGAAATCCGCTTACCTTCGTTACCAGTTTGGGAATGGGAGCGTGCTATGCATGTGCGCTATGCATGTGTGTGCCTCTTCTGCGCATGTACAGAACCTTCTGCTGCGCATACGCAGATGGTAAAAAAATGGAACATAAGATCGTCCCGGCAGGTGGGCGGAGCCTCCTGCCGCTGGTGCTATCAGTTCAGCGAACCGGATAGAACCTGGCAGATTTCACTGCTGGAAGAACTGCTCCTGACATGGAAGAACCATCTACAGTATGCCTGAACCAAAATGGTCTATACAGAAAACAACACAACTATAGCCTAGTTCACTCAGGCTATAGATTGAAATCTGGTTGCTCCATGTCCAACCATGGGAGAGGGTTAAGATGGGTAAAAATCCAGAAGAGTAGCAGCAGCTGAGGAGAGGCAGGAAAAATGTTGGAAAGAATATGGAGCAAATAGGCTAATGAAATATGCTCTACTGGGCAGGGATTCTTACTGCTGAGATCATATAATATATTGGAGATCATGTGGTAAAGGAGAAGAAAAAGCATAGGGCATAGGGCAAGTAGTACCGTATTTTTTGAAGATGCTTTGGACCATAAGATGCACTTAGTTTTTGGGGAGGAAACAAGAAAAAAAATCTGCCTCTGTGTCCCAGCATCCATTGGTATTTATCTGGGTAGTGTCCTTGCAGCAAACAGCCTGGTCAGCTTCAGCACGTTATCACAGCCTGATTTAGCACGAGCAACTGATTGGCGGTTCGATCGGCCTGGAATACCACCGATCTGCTGTTCCAGGCTACGGGGATCACTGCCGCCTATCACCACCTTTGCAAGTCACGTTTTCAGCCTCCATGCACCCCATTTTTGGCCTCCACACACCCCATTTTTGGCCTGTTTTTGTCCCATTCCAGGCGGTGGCAATCCCAGCCGCCTGGAACAGGACAAAAACGGGGCATGCAGAGGTAGAAAACAGCTGGTGGGCAGGGGCCAGCTGGTTGGCGGGACATCAGCAACGTTCGCTCTATAAGACGCACAGAC
>JANHZT010009876.1:93651-104700 GCA_032468215.1 Stegonotus admiraltiensis | reverse complement strand
AGCTATTGCTTAACGCATTGTAAGCCGCCCTGAGTCTCCGGAGAAGGGCGGCATATAAATCAAAGCAAAAAAACAAAAAACCCCAAAAAACAAAAACTGGTCATAAATGCAAGCCAGTTGCCAACTGTGGGGACGGTGTAACAGTTTTAAGTGTGAGGACAGGTCTAAATCAATTTTTCCAAGGCTGTTGTACTCTGAGCCATCATTAAATGAATGGTCATAAGTCAAGGACTCTCTATTTTACATTCAGCAAGTGGAATGTAATATAGACACTTGGAAGGTTTGTGGGAAAAGAATTATCTCTGGGAGAAATAATAAGCTATGGTATACGTTGAAAGCTATTACTTGCGTCTCCTCCCCATATAAAATATTCTCCATAAAAATATCTTTCATCTCTTTAGGTTTTTCTAGAGCAGACAATGAAGGGGAGGGATGCTAGCTTCCACAAAATTGAGAGCAACCTGAAAAATTCAGAAAATCCCTGAAAAAAGTAGGTAGGAGGAACTCTCATTGACTGAATGTCATGGAAACAAAAGCTGGACTCTACTACACCAGTTTAACTGAGCATTTTGCAGGGCCACAAACGCAAACACAACAGGGGCAGCAGCTACCTAGAGATCCTTAGGGCAGAGAGTCAATTTAAAGGCAACACTATTTCAATTTAAAACAACAAATCTGGTGGTAGTCTTTTGCAGGCTCAGCTTGCACCCACAGAGGAACTCAGGCTTAGTGGGTGATGACAGAAAGGCACCTGGAAGTGGGCTGTGAATGTACCGTAGCTTGTACTCACCAAGGCAAGTGGTAGAATGCAGCACACAAATGCTTTGTGACTCTCTAATGACCCAGATTCTTGCAGTCCAAATCTAGTAGCCTCTATACTAAGGAAGCACCCCTAGTTGTTTGATGGTGCAATCCTGCACAAGTAGAAGTTTGCTCCCTCCAATGTAGCCATTGTTTTTTTGATGATGAATACTAAAAGGGGGTCCATCAAAGAAACCTTTGGGTGCAAGAGACCACTACTTTTACCCCTGGCATTCTGCCAAGATGGTAGCAATGTTGGCAGAGAAGCCCCACTGCTGGTCCCTGGTCCACTCTGATACTGCTAGCCTTTGCATGCTATCAGTAAAAAGCAGAGCAGCCACCTAAATTGCAAGATGAAATTCTTGAAAGGAAGTGCTCATTCTCATCCCTACAAACCATTTGACTGGTTCTCAAGCTCAGGAACAATAGCTCCTCTGCATGTTTAAAAAAATGCAGTGAAGTCTTTCTGTTGTAGTACGAGAGACTGAGATATTTGTGTAGTCTGGCTGAATTTTTTATTATGTAACTAGGCACTGAAAGATCCACAGCCATACTGGGAAACCAAATGTTCTTTTCCACCAAAGTCTTGTTTGGTTTGGAAAGCTTTCTAAATTCTAAAGCGGTGATTTAAGATTCACTAGGGAACTAAATGTGTTGGCCACAGAGAAGCGGAATTAGTTGCTTGCCCAACTGAAACAGTGTGATTACTTCAAATGTATGCCTGAGATCAAGGGAATAATTGTTTGTCTTGTGAAGTCTAGAAATATTTTTGTTGGGTTCACTCTGCTACTAAATTTTGACTGCTGGTATCGACTTCGCTTACAGAATCACCCTGCGATAAAGGCAACTACAGCTAACCAACCGGCACATTAAATGCTTTTAAAGGTGATGCAGATTACCAACCAATCAAGGACGTGTCATTGTTTCATCATCCTGCACATAATGCGGCACACTAATTCAATGGGACTCAGAGCCAGGGCAGGTATTTTTAAGTGCTTGGCTATTTTGCGTTTTTCAGTGGAAAATAATTGCTTTTTAAAAGCAACTACTGACAAGCAATTATCCTCTGCCCTGCACTGAAGCAAAATACACCTCAGATTTGGAATCAGAGGAAAGTTAGGAATTCTATTGATCCTTATGAATGGCAGGGTAAAATAGTTTGCCCAAATAACTTGTTACTAATAAGGCAAGGCTGAATCAGCATCAGTCAGTTACCAATTTGGTGGTGTTTGGTATATGCTTGTACATGTGTATACTCATATGTACGGATCTGCACATTCATTAACAATATATAAAGCCTATCTTACCCACCAACCCTAAAATCTCAGTGCAGAACACGTGTGAACAAGTTTATAAACTCTTCACCCTGCCTCTCCATAGTGATTTATTGCTGTTAACAGCTGCTACCGATTCTCTAGAAGTTACTGTTTCTGCATAATATACTGACCGCAGAGATTGCTCAGTCCAGGAGTTGGAGCATTACTTGCTGTGATTTCTGCACTAAGAAGAGTCTCAAGGATTTCTGAGCTTTCCAGAAAATCTTCAATGGATGGAAAATCTGTAAACACGTAGATATTTACACACTGATATTATGTCACCCGTGAAAGGCCAGAAGGCAGCCCACTCTTCACAAAGCAGAGAAAAATTTCTCAGACTATGAAAGTGGCTTTTTTTTATATGGCCATTTTTATATCTGACACTGGACACAAAGCAACAAACAGAAAAGGGAGACAAGCTGATGCTTAAAATCTTTCCCCTCTAGCTAGTTTATATAGAGGATTTTGTACTGAACTTCTCGTGGATAAAATGACCTGTAGACTCAGTGGAACAATGCAGAAGAAAGCCCCACCCCACCCCTGCTCCACCCACTAGCAGATTCCTCCAGGAGCATCACTAAAGGAAAGCGCAGAGACTGCAAACACTATGGGCATAGCCAGAGAGCCAGGATTCCATGGCAGCAGAAGATCTGCACCCTTCTCCTTTAAAATACTCTTTATTATCTGGCTTCATCAGTGAGAACCACATTCTACGCGAGTGCAAAACTGGGTCCTCTTGGCTTAGGTAGACTGCTCATCAGACCGTTGTCTCGAGGCAATCGTCATTCGGACATCAAAAGTTTCTCTCTCCAAATTTCCAGACTCTTCCGAGTTCCTTAATGGAGAGGCAGACTTGTCTGTTATTGATTTAGCTGAAACACACAAAACAGCCACATCCAATTTTACTGTTGGTCTTATAAGAAGTGGTTGAGCCAATCAGCAGAGTCCATTTTCCCTGTACAAACTTCTTTCCTTCTCCTGATTCCTATGCACAAAACCACCTTAATTTGACATTTTCCGGTCCCTGCCCTTAAATGATGAAAGAAGAGACTTCAGTCTGGCGTCTCTAGTTAAACCTGGCAAAGCCCCCTGTCTGAAATCCTGAAAAGCTTCTGCTAGTCAGAGTAACCACACTGGGTGAGAAGAAGCCCTGAACTGACAAAGAAAATTTCCTGGGATCCCAGACCTCCTATGATGTCATTCTGCTTGCAAGCCATTTTAACTACTCTGCCGCACTTGAAACTTGCCTGTCTCTTAATTCCTCTGATGATCAGTGATTGAACATCTATTTTGATTTGAAAGACATACTTGAAGGTTTAACATACAGGTAGTCCCCGACTTACAACAGCCGATTTAGTGACTGTTCAGAGTTACAATGGCACTGGATAAAATGACTGTTTTTCACAGTTGTAACTTTTGCAGCATCGCCATGGTGATGTGATCAAAATTTAGATGCTTGGCAACTGGTTCATATTTATGACAGTTGCAGTGTCCTGGGGTCATGTGATCACCTTTTCAGACCTTCTGACAGACAAAGTCAATGGGGAAGCCAGATTCACTTAACAACCAGTTGCTAACTTATCAACTGCAGTGATTCACTTAACAACTATGGCAAGAAATGACCTAAAATGGGGCAAAACAAAACAAATTCTCACTTAACAACAGAAATTTTGGGCATAATTTAGTGTGTACTTCACTATACTGTGTACTTGATAAAAGGTAAACATCAGATTTACAGTAGCTTGGACATAGATAGGGTAAGAAGGAAGGCTGATTGCGAGTTAATGAAACACAAATCATGCCTACCATTCTGCCAATATCTTTGACATGTGATTCTCACTGTTGGGAATCTGTATACTGTATAGGTAATCCTTGACTTACAGCCATTTGTTTAGCAACCATTCCAAGTTACAATGCAACTGAAAAAAAGTGACTTATGACCAATCCTTGCACTTACATCCATAGCAACGTCCCCACGGACACCCGATCAAAATGTGTGCACTTGGCAACTGGCATATTTTTTTCGATGGTTGCAGCATTCCTGAGTCATGTGATCACCATTTCTGACCTTCCCAGTCAGCTTCCAGCAACCAAAATCATGGAGAAAGCTGGATTCGCTTAACAACCATGTGATTCACTTAATGACTTCAGCAATTAATTTAACAACCATGGCAAACAAAAGGCCATAAAACTGTGCACAAATCACTTAAAAACTGCCTTCTTTAGAAATTGAAATTCTGGTTCCAAGTGTGGTCATAGGTCAAGGACTACCTGTGTTTCTGGAGGTACATAATGGGCTATTTACAATACAATTCATCAAACCAAATATAGCAGCAACAATTACAGGGAGTCTTCAATTTACAACCTGTCATTTGATGACCATTTGAAGTTATGACAACTCAGAAAGGGCACTTTACACTACCACGCCTGCAGTCATATGATTGTGATCTGGGTGCTGGGCAGCCTGTTTGCACTTATGACAGATTGCCAAGCACCTCACAGTTATGTGATTACTATTTGCAGTCTTCTCTGCTGGCTTCCACAGAAAGTCAATGGGGAAGCTGGCAGGAAATGTTGCCAGCTGCTGAAGAATTCACACACACCCCATTCATAAGGAGGGGGTAAAAATCCTTCATAGGGCTACACAAACAAAGCTTTGAAATTTGTGATCCCCACTTTGTTTCCCCAGCCCAGAATAGCAGTTCCCTTCTGTCCACAGAGGGGAAAGAATATAATCTAAAGATTATGAAGATGCCCACTTAATTTCTCCAGCCCTGCACAAGAATTCCTTTTTGCACAAGGAGAGGACACTAACTCATGTGTTGAGCTGAAGAAACAAAGCAGCGTTCTTCCCGATCCCCAGTTCGTTTCTCCAGCCCAGTACACAAGTTCCCTTTTGCGCATGGGGGAAAGAGGAACCAGTGCACTGGGGTGGAGAAACAAAACGCAGATTGCAAATATCTCTACTTGGTTTCTCCAGCCCATTGCATGAGTTCCCTTCTGTGCATGACGGGAAGAGAACATCTGTGAAGGGCTGCAGAACCAAGACTTGGATCTACCACAGGAGGTCCTTTCCAGATACGAAAGGGAACTGCCTGCCCTCCTTAGGCACACCGATCTTTCTCTTTGTCTGCTTAATGACCACAACTGGGAAAGCTGGGTTTGCGGTCATCAAGTGATGTGATCACATGGACATCTTGCTCAACAATTGAGATTCTGATCCCGATTGTGGTTGTAAATTGGAGACTAACATAATCCTCTTTAGCTGTGTATTTTTCATAGCAGAGATTTTTTGTGTAGGGTTACATTAAGTTTCACTGCCATTCATCTAGTAGTTTTAATATTGTCTATTAAAATATGGATCATGTGTCAGAAATACTTGTCAATTTCATTTTGTGAGCCTCTATGCACCTGCAATTGCTGTCACCTTCTCTTGCAGCACATGGAATCTCTCTATTGCTGCACCCTCTTTTATTTTTAAATGGCAACTTATGGAGGATGCCATTTAAAAGATGCATCAAAGTTGAAAGCCTTGTGACCAATTCATGCCTGATATAGTTCTCAGAAAGAGCTGAGATTTCCTGGGTAAAGCTGCATTCTGTCCTTTCTAGCATGACCGAACCAAGTAATATGAATGAGCCGAAATGATAGTCAAATCTTGTTTGTTCTGCTCTGTGCCAGTCCTATTTCTAAAATGCTGTATTTATAAAATAACATTTATTTATACAGTAAGATCTGTACAACCTGATTTACACTTAACATAATGTTTTTATATGAAGTAACATCTGAGAAGCAAACTTGTGTTGGATGTTTAACATTTGAGTGCAAGCTATAGAAATCCAAGTTTCTCACTAGCATGTTTATTTTCCCTCTTTCTATTCAAGATAACATATATTTGCTTCATACATTCCAAAGGTACTGCCAATCTGCTCCCCCAGATGAGTTGGATGACTGCTGTCATATTGAGAGAGTAATCCAAACATCTGGAGGACATCAAATTTAGGAAGATTGATATCAGAGATCTATTATCCTACACATGTAATTATGTGTGAACCAGTCCATATTTAACCTGTACTCTGCTGCCAGACCTTTCTTGAATTCAGTTAATAATAAAAAGTATGACCAAGCCATGCTTGAAACAGTGCAGGAAATACATTTTCCAAGATTGAATCTGGGTTAGTCACTGGGTTTCTCAGTCACTGGGTCGCTCTCTACTGGAATATTCTCTATTCCATTAGAGAGAAGTTCCTTGCAGATGGGCTCCAGCACGAGTCTGAAAACTTGGAAGAGTAAACCTCTGGTCCCAGTGACTGACCCAGGTTCAATCTTGCAACATTATCCTGGGACACATATAGTTGCCTTCATTCCTAATGAATTTTCCCTTCCTTATCTGGGCAAGGTGAAAACACTTCACTGGTGGGTTCTGTACTTTTCCTTTTAGTCACTGGGTAAGTAAGCATTGTTTTGGAATGATAAATTCACCATAAATTCTGGAAAGATTCTTCAACCAAGCTGCTGCAGTGTGATTCTTTAATGACTAAGTTTGCATTAGCATCTCAGATGTGACCATTCAGCACCGCAGTGCTACCAAGGGGAATTCTGTATAATGGACAGATGGATTCGTGGCCATGAAGACTGCAAAGAAAGGTAGAATCACTCAGCTGGGAAGAGTTTTCTCACAAAAACAATAAAAGGCCTACTGGACATGGAAAAGTACATTAGTTCTTAACTACCAGTTTCATTCCTACTTCCACAAAATGATATCCTCTACCAGTACTGGATTACAGCTCCTGTTATCTTCCATTTTGAAGCTTTGGGACAAAGCAGTTATTGCAGTCCAACAGAGTTGGAAGGTCAGGACAAGGCTGGGAAAGTATGCTTTGTTTCTGTCCGGCCCATAAGGGACTCTTTACCAAAGAGATGATGATGTCCTGAAGACTTTCTCATGCTTTGGAGATCCACTGCCTATACGAATCATAGACAGAAAGAGGGGTTCCTGTGACTGGGTATCTGCAGAAAGGCAGAGGCTCAATGCTTAAGCAGGATCTGGCAGTTTCCTGGGAAACTAACCTCATCTCTCATGGGAAATGGAAGAACATAAACATACTAGTGAAAGCTGCAAAAGAGAAAGTTGCAGTCTGGCTATTATATTGCTGGCCTAAGTGAGGTTCTAACAAAGAAATAGTCCCAGATTTCAGTACTTTTAAGCATAAGTTACTTTTTTTTAAGTGAAGACTGAATTAAATTTTGGGGTTTGGTTCACCCCAAATTTGGAGATTTCACAAAAGCCCACTTTTGCCTGGCCTCATCGTTCAAAAATTTCAATTTTATGAAAGGTCACTAATTCAATAGCTCTTTGCTTTTCTCAAGGAGATCTTGTGAAGTGTTCTGTCAAGAAAGGAACAGGTTGTTTGGAGTCTTCAGCAAGTGTTGTCTGCACAATGCCCATCCTCCAGTGATAAAATTGAATACAGACCATCTCTCAGAAACTTCATTTGAGCATCATCACCGCTTTGCTTTCCTCAGCTATTATTTCATAGACAGTTGAAGGAAATACTCTCTAAGCATTTCTGGGTGGGCTTCAGGCATCATTTTCATTTCTAATCAAGCTTGATTTAGGATTGTAATATACCTGACGTGCTGCCCATGGACACTTTCGCAGTGTGGGGGCGAGCAGGGAGGTTAGCCAGGTCACTGAGCATGGGGTGCTGCCTTTGTGAGGAAGACCGAGCGAGCTTGCTTCTTGTTCTTGGGACATCTGATGAGAGAAGTGTGAGGGGTGGCATCAATGTTATGGACACAGATGAAGGTAAAGTCTCATAGTAACTCTAAGAGGTCAAACATGCCCATCTGTGAAATTGCTGTATGTTTCTCTGGATCAATTCTCTACCAGAACAAACACAAAGATCTGCTTGTTCTATAGGTTGGCCTTCTATAGATTGACCTGGATCCCTCCTAATTTAGCTACAACTTCCATAATTTCTCACTTAAAGTCATGCTGTCTATGTTAGGGAATCAAAAGGCTCCAAGTTGGGGGATACTGCTATAGACAATTACTTGACAGGAAGGTACAGTGCCAAAATACTTCAAAGTGCTTGGGATAAAGAGAAAGAATTGACTAGTCTACTCAGAGCATCTGCAAACAGAACACAAAACTCACATTCTTTTCCGGTTATTGATGGAAGATGTGTATCCATACGTCCTTTGTAAATATGACCATCAAGACCCAGTATATCTACTTCTTCATGCTGGAAGTAAATGCAAACATAGAATAAATTTCAGCTGAACCTTGCTAAAGGTTTACAAGGTTTTTACAAGGGTTTTTACTTGCAAAGCTGAAGAATGAGCTTGAAAACCCCACTCTGGTTTAAAACCGGATAGACCATTGGAACTTAGAAATTGGATTTTTTCCTTTTAAAAAATTCACAGGCAAATACACATGTCTTGTCCCTAATCATTGCCACCTCCCATCTGCTGCCTCATTTCCAGTTCTTGAAAATTGGAAGAGGCATGTCAGGTCTTTCAATTGCCATTCAGAAATCCAATTCTATTGAACTATACAGAGCGAAAGAAGTGGGAATTTCTGCCCCTTGCAGTAAAAAGATACATGCGAGTATTGGGGACCCTACTTGTGCGGTAGCAGGGCAGGAGCAAACATGGAAATCAAAGAATTGTGGCTTAGAAATTAATTGAACTTATTGAAGATTTCAATTCATTGTGGTCCAATTTTGTTTCTGAGCATAATTAAGCAAGCTGATTCTCTGTTCTCTTGTTAACCTGAGGGTCCTTTTGAGTGATTAGCTCCTTCCACACACAAAGGATATGCCAGTCACAATTTTGGAATGTCCCTGACAACACTGGGGGCTTCTGCCAAACGGTTCAACTTCAGAACTTTCTCCAAAGGAGATACTGTAGTTCCAATTGCAGGAACAATCACTTTGTCCCAAGTGTTGCTGCGGAGATTTCCATCTCAGCAATCCTAAATTGCCTTGTTTCCTTTCTTTCCATCCTTTCTCACCCAACAGAATTCTCTCCTGACAACCACTGACTTAATTTCCCGTACCTTCACTTGAGAGTAAAAAGCTAATACCTCACAGTGGCATATGTTACCTGGTATGTAAGGTAAGTGAGATAGGTAGTGCATGTTGCATGGGGCCACAAAAACACAGTGAGGGGCTGTAATCAGGAAACCACCCAGTAGACTCAGCTTAGCTTTTTCCAATCTGCAACCTCCCTCAGAATTCTTAAATTACATTTCCCACCATCTCTAGCTGACACAATCATGGGGGGAATGGCTGTAGGATTTGTAGTCATACTGCATGTGTGTGTGTCTATACATGTCTGTGTTATGCCAGATGAGAAGGTTTTCAGCTGCATCTCGCATTATTGGAGTCAGAACAATGGACTTGTATTAGCATGGATGACTCTAGCAAAGATGGCCAAGTTGTGTTATCGCATCTCTGCTAACGGAGGGGAATAAAAAGAAATTACAGAGGAACATGCGGCTTAAAAGACTTTTGTTCTTCAGTTGCTTTTATATTATAGAAATCTCAGAGACAGGTAGCAAAGTATATCCATTATCTCAAAGACAATACCAAGCTACCAACCTTGACGTTAAGAAAGTGAAAGAGGAGACTCTTAAAAAACCCCGGTGATGTTGTTATCGCTGTTATTCAGAAAGACTTATACTCTTTCTTCTCCAAGTGCTTAAATAAGGCGAGAGATTGTTGTGAAAGACCGACAAGCTTGTATGATCAAACAGTTGGCTGGCACTGGATTGCATTTCTCACTGCTGCCCAAATATGAAGCCCTGGAAATTTCCTCTTCATGTGCTCTTCTGCTTTCAGTATTGCAGGCTGCGGTCGTTCACGTTTGGTTTCTCTAAAAAGAATCCTACACTCTGTTCTGCCCCTTCCTATTCTCCCACCAACACAGACAAAAAAGAAAAGCTGACGAATCTTGAAATAAGCTTCTGAAATAGACCTGTTCTGATTTTTCCAAAAGAAAGCATCTGCTAGTGGGGCCCCAATTCTCAAGGAAAAGAAAATGTCTCCAATCACAAGGAAGGACTGAACAAGAGATTTCTGTTCAGATCATCTTGCAGCAGACTTTGTATTCCTTCATCCTGTGGTATCTTCTTCCATTACACTATACAACTGCCCAATTTAGGATCCTTTAGGAAGACGCAAACTTTATCATTTTTAAAGCAGAGGCATTAATATCAACTAGCTAAGCGATACTGCTTTTAATGGGCCTAGCATAAGTATGACTGGGTCTCCACCCAACCATCAGTTAAAACAGAAAGGGTAACTGTGGGCATGAAAATGACAAAGTAGCACATAATGCAGCAAAGTTCACAACATCCCTTATACTCTACTGTAGTTGATCCAGACTGTATCTAAATAGGAATGAGGTCTTGAGGGAGGTGCTGGTGGAACCAGGCCTCAATTGCTACAAAAGAGGCAATAAAGATAAGATTTATAGGGCTCCCACCCTGAGGCACTGTAAGAATGTAAACAATAGACAAAGAACACCTGTGGTTTACCCCTGCTGGGCTTTTTCTTACATTAGGCAAGGGCTGGGAAGCCTACTACCTTCTCTGTATTGCTTAATTACAACTCTTAACATCTGTCTCCCTTGGCCAGTCAGTCTAAGGTTGCTAGAAATTGTACTTCAGCAACATCTGGAAGGCCACTAGTTCCCTAGATCAATACCAGACTCTTCCCCAGGTGTATCAAAACTTAATGGCTAACAAATAACCTCAAACAAGTAACATCCTGCTCATGGAATGAGCACCTCAGGAAGGGAAACCTGTCAGGCACTAAATGACAAAATGTCAAACCTGTACTACAGGTAGTCCTTGACTTACAACAGTTCATTTAGCGACCGCTCAATGTTACAACAGAATGGCCCGAAAAAAGCGACTTCTGAC
>JANHZT010009876.1:43174-56061 GCA_032468215.1 Stegonotus admiraltiensis | reverse complement strand
AGGTACTCCAGGATAGGGTACCTGGACTCCAGGTGCCCCAGGATATGCCCCGGGTGCCCCAGGAAAGGGAGCCTGGGCTCCAGGTGCCCCGGGATACATTCCAGGTGCTCTAGGAAAGGGAGCCTGGGTTCCAGGTGCCCCAGGATAGGCTCCAGGAACAGGGGCCTGGGCTCCAGGTGCCCCAGGATATGCCCCGGGTGCTCCAGGAAAGGGAGCCTGGGCTCCAGGTGTCCCAGGATAGGTCCCAGGTACTCCAGGATAGGGTACCTGGACTCCAGGTGCCCCAGGATATGCCCCGGGTGCCCCAGGAAAGGGAGCCTGGGTTCCAGGTGCCCCGGGATAGGTCCCAGGTGTTCCAGGAAAGGGAGCCTGGGTTCCAGGTGCCCCGGGATAGGTCCCAGGTGCTCCAGGATATGCCCCAGATGCTCCAAGCTGAGGTCCAAATGGTCCTGGGGCCCCAGCAATGCCTGGCTGTGCTCCAGGGACAGCTGCTCCACTTGGAGCCCCTGGTGCTCCTGTCTGGGCCCCTGGTAGTCCAGTTGGTGGCCTCGGGCCTCCTTGTGTTCTCTGGGTAGCAGTGCCAGGCTGAGTTTCTGCAGATCCCACAGTTTTTCCTTCTGGTGAGGTTGAACCAGTTGGAGAGGGTTGGACTGGACTTGTCTGCTAAAAGAAAAATGGAAAGGGGATAGATTTAATAACAGGTGAAAGACAAGGAAAAAAATGATTATTAAAGCAGTACATAGGCAAGATTAGCTATATTTTAAAAAGTGCAATTTTCTTTCACTGACAATATTATTATAGCTCTAAATGATTAAACAGTGCAGGTGCATAATTAGAGAATGTGAACAATTTCAGATAGAATTTGGCATGGCTTTTGATCCTTGGTCACAGATGAATAAAAGTGAGCATTCAGATCAAGAAGCAGAGTCCCTGATCAGCCTGGCTTACTAGCTCAGTCACTTTACTACAGCCTCACTCATTTTTGCAGAGCTGTTGTGAGAATAAATGGCTACCCTAAACTTCTCAGTGGAAAAGTGTAATAATGACGTGAGAAGATTTCTCTCAAGCAATATATTCTCACGTCTTTAATTTACCCAAAGCTAAATGGCATAGTAACAGACACACCAATCAAAGAATTTATTGATTTGAATAGGTGACCTTTTCTCTAAACCATCAACAAAACTTGTTTGAAATGATAAGAGAATTACATCCCCAATGAAATCTTCTCTAAATGCTCTATTACTCAGTAGTATCCATTAAAGGTCTCCATAAACTTGTATACAACCACAACAGAAGTAGGAGGGCATCTGAACTGGTGACAGAAGGACAAAGTGCATTTATTTTATACACATTCATTATCTATACACTAATGCTCTTTGTATAATAAATAGTTGTCTTTGAACTCTTCCCTCAAGAAAGCAAACATAATTTCTAGATATAATAGCAACCCAGTAGGATGATTTCTATTCAGGAATATAGGAACTGAAGGATACACTTTCACAAGTAAAATGAGCAATAGAAAAGGAGAATTAACATGGTAT
Organism: Stegonotus admiraltiensis; assembly: GCA_032468215.1. Taxonomy (NCBI): domain Eukaryota; kingdom Metazoa; phylum Chordata; class Lepidosauria; order Squamata; family Colubridae; genus Stegonotus; species Stegonotus admiraltiensis. The sequence continues at coordinate 54,520 of JANHZT010009876.1, read as the reverse complement.
GGTTTAGCACTGTATGGTTAAAATTCAAGTGAATAAACTTCTTGATACCATAGAAAATGTTTGAATTAAAATACAAGGGGAAAAACTAAACCATGTTTAGGAAAGCAAAACCAAATGCATAGGTATGGAATAGGTTTTATATGGCTCAATAGTAATAACTGCGAGAGGGATTTTGTCCTAGTGGACAATCAGTTAAATATAAGCCAGCAGTGTGCTGCAGCTGCCAAGAAAGCCAATGCAGTCCTAGGCTGCATTAACAGAGGTACAGAATCAAGATCATATGAAGAGTTAATACCACTTTATAATGCTCTGGTAAGACCATACTTGGAATATTGCATCAAGTTTTGGTTACCATGATATTAAAAAAGATGTTGAGACTGTAGAAAGTGTGCAGAGAAGAGCAACCAAGATGATTGGGGGTCTGGAGGCTAAACATACGAAGAATGGTTGCAGGAATTGAGTATGTCTAGTTTAATGAAAAGAAGAACTATGGACTACATGATAGCACTGATCCATTATCTAAGGGGCTGCCACAAAGAAGAGCAGGTCAACCTATTCTCCAAGGCACCTGAAGGCAGGACAAGAAGCAATCAAAGGAAAATAAATCAAGGAGAGAAGCAGCTTAGAACTAAGAAGAAATTCCTGACAGAACAATTAATCAGTGGAATGACTTACCTTCAGAAGTTGTGGGTGCTTCAACACTGGAGATTTTTAAGAAGAGATTGGACAATCATTATCAGAAATGGTATAGAGTCTCCTGCTTGAGCATGGGGTTGGACTAGAAGATCTCCAAGGTCCCTTGCAACTCTGTTATTCTCTTATTCTGTAATAATGTAGTATATACTATTGCCTGTTCAAATAGGAGATGAAGCTTATGCCTCCCAAAAGAAAATTATAGTTCTCTTAAAGAAACACATAGTAGTATTGATGAGAAATTGCAATTATCCCAACATTTGGGATACAGATCCCAACATTTATAGGGAGATGGATTCCATCTGGTACGGTCCTTTCAGGAAATTACTGGTTTATCCTTCAAAGGGAAGAAGACAGGAGGATGACATTTCCTCAACTTGATACTAACTCATTAGTATTTCACTGAGGAAATTATAGTATATTATAGGGAAGGTATAAGACATATTATAGGGAAAGTCATTACGAATGAATGAAAAGGTAACTCAAGTTGAGAGGAAGAGCTTTAAAAAACAACATGCATGTAAGCAGTACGAAGGGACTGATTACCATGGAAAAAAACACAGGCAGTATAGACGTATGGAGAGATATAAGGGGAGGTAAAGGTCAGCATGAGCCAAGATTGATAAAGAATGCTAAAACCACAAAAAGTTATTATTTAGGTATAGCCAAAAAAATAAAGAGAGAATAAAGAATTATTGCAGCAACTGCTGGATGAAGTCTGCAAAAAGTACCCCATCCCCTAAAAGGGGAGATAACAAAATGTGAAACAAAACAAAACAAAAACAAAACAAAAACAAAAAAAATCTCAACAACCCAAAACAGTTCAGTTCTTACTTTCGGTTCAGCCTTGACCAGAAAAGCACATTTGTTCCTTCAGGCAAATGCAAAGAGAAGGTTGAAGAGGTAGGGTTGAATGTTGAGACTGATAGAAATATATTAGGGAATATCTATTACTAATTAGTTTAAATGTCAACATCCAGATTAATATTATTTTAGAGTATTAAAGCAATTTGCTAATAGCCAGAGCAAACCATTATGTATTGATATGAGAGGTCTTGGAGAAATATGAACTGCCAATTGACTGGGAGAGGACAAATGTTGTCCTTTATATCTCTGTATAAATTTTGGCCATTATGCTGTATTTATAAATTGTTGGATGAATACTATGGAAGGTTCCTTCTTTCTTCAAGAATTAAGGAGGAGAGAGAGATTGCACAGTCCATGTCTGATAACTCTTTCATATCAGAAAGAGCAATTAAATTTGTAATGTACAAGAAAATAGGCAACAGTACCAAATATCAAACTTATTTTGGAATTTTTCTTTCTGCAAACGTGGTAAAGTTGATAACCTATGTTTATCACAGCTTATTTTCAGCATGAATCCATTATGGAAACATGACATTCTAACTAAACCATACTCACAGGAGATGGGCTCTTGCCCTTCACAAGGATATCTTCAAGAACTTCCCACCGTACCATTTCTTCTGGAGATGGGAATTGGTTTAACCTCCTCTCTAAATCTTTCTAGAAAATAATCAAAACCAAAACATATGAAAACCATCTTTTCTGTCCCATGCATTCTGTTGACTATCATTCCTTCTTAATTAGGAATTTGGAAGCCCAGGGAACTACTTTAGATAAGAGCATCAAATTAGGAAGCAAATCATCCAGCAATTAGGTGCTCCAGGACTTATTGTCCTTTTCTTCTTAGTTTCTTGTTCTTTTTGTGTTAAATCTAATTTAAAACCATCAGCAGGGATTATCATCACAGACATCCCTGAAAGCACATATGTCATGATGCCATGACATAAATATGCTCTACATACTTGACAAAATTCTTGACATTATTGTAATAATGAAAATGACACCAATTACAAAATCATATCATCGGTACAATGACATCATAACAAGAAAAAACATGGAGAAGATTATTTGAATGAATGAGACAGCCTTGCTTTGTTAGGACCTGCCAATGTGCTGAGACTTTGCCAAAAAAATGACTATATCATTCAGAGAGCGGTAAACATGGAGATCACAAATGAGATGTGGAGTTTCTCGTGCCATTAATTTGCAGCAGAAGCACTGGAGGGTGCTGTCAGAGTTCATCTGCATGAACTCTGGCAGCTTTCTATAAAGTGAAACTGATAATTCAAGAGAATAACAATGCCAAGCTTGCACACTAAAAGAGCTTCAGACCAGGATGAAAGATGTAGTTAACACAGAGCAACTGGGTCAGCTGAATAAACTGCTTCAGATACTTCAGATTTTACACAACCACTAGGGTGTGTGTGAGCTGGCACAAAAGTTACTTTTCTGTAGAAGGCAAGAACATACCAAATCGTGATCCAAGCTACTCTGATCGCTCAGGCAAACATTTAAACGATCATCAAACCCACGAGGATCCAGCTGCAAAATGAAATAAAAGTTTGGATTATCCTTTTTATTCAAATGTAAGATGTGATTATGAATAAGTACTAAACATGTCATAAAGGTATGCTAAATATCACATAGGGAAAATTCAAGCAAAAAAAAAAAGAATGCCTAAGTTAAAGTAAGTGTATTGCTCTGGGGGCCATTTTTTTCTCTTATAAATAGGGGAGGAGGAGGGGGAGAGTAAACATCTTCAATCCCAGAGTGCAAAGAAACAAAAACAAGCACCAGGAGATACATTGGTCTCAAGGAACAGCTCTAGAGTACAGTTCATTTAATGTTACTCAAAAATATAAACAACTACCAATATAAATAGTGTCTAAGAATATAAACAGTTCTAAGCAGGGTATTCTTTTTTTGTAAAATTATAGTGTTTGGGTTTGATAAATTCAATATTGACAAATAATGAGAGAGTCTTTTAGGCATTGCTCCAATGACTCTCATCACAATTGGTATACCAACTAATTTCTTTTTCCGTAAGTGTTCAACTTTGATTTGTCAGCCCCAGTTTTTGTAAATTTTTCCAATTGTTTTTCCTCAATCCTACCAGTAGTATCACTGTTATAGTGACATCAATGAACTAGACTTTCTTCTTTTCAAGAACTGTTTTATATCAACCATGTTATGAACAAGATGCATGTCTGTTTGGATCTTGAAGTCCCATGAAATTTGAACATGGTCATTTTCCAAAACCTCAATACAATGGTCCCAGAAATTTTTAATATAACTTAACTTTTGTGGCAAAAGTTTTCAATAAATAATTTACAACTCTGCTTGTAATCACTTTGTAAAATTTTGCTGCAGCCAACTGATCACCAGAAAGGCAATATTTTCACCTTCATGCAATTAGTTGACAAACCTTAAGCAGCTAAAATAAAGCCTTCAGTTTCTTTTTTAAATGTTTCTGATCTTAACCATGTGGATTTTTAAAATCTGCTTTTCTTCAGTATCTTTCACGTATTGACCATTGGCTTGTCCTTCCAATTAACAAATTCATTTTCAATTTTTTCCCCTAGATTCAGCTTTCACCGTTGTTGTTTTCAAGAGCTTTCCTTGACTGACTTCTTTTAGCAAGGGTTTTTGGCTTTTCTTACAGCCAATGACTGCCACATGTAGTCATTATTATCATTATGATTGGTCCCATAGTCAACCAAATGCTTAAACTGGATTTGGCATTTTTATTCACCTCTGGAGTCTTTCTCAGAATCCTGGAATAGGCAAATGTTCTTTGATGTTGTCAAAGGTGGTATTGCCCAAGGTGCCTATTATTATTGTTGTTGTTGTTTGTAGTAATATTAATTAAAGTACTATTTATTACATTATTTTCATAAAATAAATATTTGAAACACAATGAACAATCTGAAATTTCATGAAGGGACTGAGGAGCTGAAGAGTTTGGGGGTTTCTGACCTATAGCTGTCCCCCCAATGCAGTACTGATAAAATAATCTCTTTTCAATTTTCAGACAAGGTAGGGAAACTCTGATTAACTCTAGTGGGCACTTACACACACACACACCCCAAACTGTTTAGGAACTTGATCAATTCAGGGCTGTTGTAGGATGGTTTATATCCCATACTACTTTTGTCAAAATGTGCATGTATATCCCACCCTAGTAATTTCCGGAAAAATCATGAACTCAGTGTACAGGTGGTCCTTGACTTACAACCACAATTGAGTGCAAAATTTATGCTGTTAAGCAAGACATTAGTCAAGTGAATTTTGCCCCATTTTACAACCTTTCTTGCCACAGTTTGTTAAGTGAATCACTGCAGTTCTTAGTAACCTGGTTGTTAAGTGAATCTGGCTTCCCTATTGATTTTGCTTGTCAGGAGGTCACAAAAGGTGATCACATGATCCTGGGACACTGCAACCATCATAAATACAAACCATTTGCCAAACTTCTGAATTTTGATCACGGGGATGCTGCAATGGTTGTAAGCATGATTGTAAGCAGTGGTTCACATGGGTTCTGTATAACTGGTAGTAAAACTGACAGGAGGCTCTGCCCACTGACCCGTACGTCATCAAAATGCTTCTGCGCATGCGCAGAAGCTTCTGTGCTTGTGCAAAAGAGCGCACGTGCACGCGAGCAAAGCAAGCGCATGCGCGCGGCCCCACTGCAAACCAGTAGTAAAGGTAAGTAGAACCCACCCCGGTTGTAAGTGTGAAAAATAGTCATACGTCACATTTTTCAGTGCTGTTGTAACTTTGAATGGTCACTAAATGAATGGTTATAAATTAAGGATTACCTGTAGTTCTTTGTATGGATTAGCCCCTGTGATTTCAGGCCCACAAAACAAAATAAAGCATTTGAACTGTTGCTCCTACCCTGATTTGTAATCTTTTGTTGAAAAGTAAAAAAGAATTCAACCTACCCTTGATCTCTATATAGGAATTAAGCCCAATACAGATGTTCCTTATATGTGTTTACATGTGCATGAATGTGTGTCTTCATTTGGAAATGAATGCAGACTAAAGTACCTAGTCAGACTACCAAAGTGGTAAAATCTAGATCCCTGAGGTTTTAAGAAAGAACTAAACAACCAAGTCTTGAACATATGCAGCCAACTCCCAAAGGCTTGCAGGGCCAACAGACCAAAATAAAAGCTGCTTACCACAGCTAAGTGCTCCTTGATTTTTTTTACTTCATCCTCCAAGTTGCTTGTGGCTGATTTCATGTTGCTTGTCTCATCCACTAAATCTTGTAACAGAGACATAGCCTACAATAGGAAGAGAGTGAGAAAGTGAAAGATGAATGTATTCACTCCTTAAACCATTGATTAAGGATGATCTCCAGTTTAGCCCTTGTCTGTCTCATGTTTCTGAGGCCTGAAACCAAACAAACATACTATGGGAAATCTATGCTTAGAGCTCACAAACTAACCTTATTTCAAAGCAGTTGATAGGGGACTGTATGAAAGAATGCTTTTTCTTTCAGCTAAACTGCAGCAAAAGAAGGAAAGGAAGTCAGGAAAATGCAGATTTTTATTCTTAAGGAAAAATTAATGCATTCTCAGGAGGAATCTAGGTCTCTGTATTGATCATTCTTTGGAAATTAATGTGAAGTTACTGAAGGTATCAGAAAGTATTCCACCAAATTCTACTTTTGAAGATGAGGCCTCAGCTTCCCCTCTAGAATCAAAATAATTCTTAACCAAATAAGCAGAGAGAATATTCACAGCAGCAACATATTCAAATTAAGTTCCCTGAGTTCTCTCTCAGTCAAAAGGGAATAAACACCAATAGGTGTTTCTCTCATAGGGGAAAACAGTATGTTCCAATTGCTGGAACAGGTCTTGGGGGGAGAACAAGGAAGCCACTGGCAGCTGAGACCAACAACATTCACTGAAGATGAATACTTCCATTCAATGTAATCTTCAAATAGCCAAGCATTTAAAAAAAAAAATCAGGAAATCTTGAGAAGAAGAAAAAAAGATGCCTTGAGAAATCAAAACTACACTGTCAAAAACTATATATACTAACTATACATCACTGTTTTTTTCAAAGATGGGATTCTGCTTTTTAAATTAAATTAAATTAAATTAAATTAAATTAAATTAAATTAAATTAAATTAAATATTAAACATAAAAGATTTTTGCAAGATTTAGAAGCCCAGTTTGTGATATACTCAGGTTTAGCCATTTCAAGATACCATTCATTGGAAGAATATTTTGCTATGCATTCTGCTATCCCATAGATGCAGAAGTGCTACTAACAAAATGTTACTTTGGAAGGAAAAGGGATTTACTCAGTTGGTATCCCTACTTTGAACACAGGTCTATATACTTGTTTACAATGGGAGAGCCACCCAGAGAGCTAGCTACAGTAAATGCTTCCTAAGAGTAATTGTAGGTACTTTATTTGAAACATGCAGCAGGATGAGAACAGAGAGAGAACTTTCACCCCTTTCTCTCCCTAAATACTGTAGTGTTTCTAGAACAGCAAGATGATTTGAAGGAAAGTTGGTTGCAGCCAGACTATCAGAGTACAATATAGAGGGAGTATAGCAGCCAATGCAATGGGTTTGCACAGAACAGAAGGCTATCTAGTTTTCATTAGCAACTATGTTTCTCAAATGAGCCACCAAGACATGAATTAAAGTTTAAAAAACTAATTGTTTCATCATGTGAGCCAGGAAACTAGAAAACAATAAGCCAACATGTCTGGAGGACTCAAGACAAGGAATTCTGCTTTAGTCTACAGTAAAGATGAATAACCTATAGCCTATTTAGTTAGACTACAATTATGATGTCTCATACAAGCCATGTGGGCTAGATCTAAAAAGATCTGAGGACTTTTTAAAAATCTCAGATATAGTTACTGATTGCCTATGTCCTTGTCTAAAGGAAATAACCACGTCTCTATCTAGATTCTAGATCTAATAGAGAATTGTAAGACCACAAATCTTTTGAGTTTTTTTCTCACTTCAATGCATTTGTTACCTAGGAGTCTGTTACCAATCAAAGCACCAGGCATCTTACTAAGAAATCAAGTGCAGACATGCCTTCCCAGAACTTTGCTGGGTACCACTGGACATAGCATTTGCCATTCATTAATTCAATGTTCACAGTGAGGTTTTGCACCACCATGATACTCAATTTGAATATAGATATAGATATACTAGCTGGATCCCCGTGCTTCACAATGAAACTATGTGATCGGGCTTGATAAATGGACACTTACAGCTTGAAAATTAATGAGTAGTTATGATCGGCCTCTCCTCTCCCCTTCTCTTCCTCAGCCTTGCCCCACAGAAACATCTCCTACCCTATCCCCTTCTGTCCCTCAGGCTTCCTAGCCCCTTCTCTCCCTCAGGCTTGCCCCACAGAAGCCTGTCCTATGCTATCCCATTCTCTCCAGAGTTATTTTCAAGTTGGGAGAGGGAGTAGTAGAACGTCTAACTAATTAATAATATAGGAAATAGTAATGTTCTGATGGTCATTTCGAAAAACCCTTTCTTAGTGAGCACCTAGAAGCCAAGAGGAACATACGTGGCAAATTTCAAGTTTGTAGGCTTTACAGTTCAGGAGATTTCGTGATTACGGCGTGAGTGGTTTTGGCTTTTATATATGTAGATAGATCTGACTTTTTTTAAATCTTTCCCTACAACATAGAACTTTTCAATTTATACCCAAAAGCTTTAGAAACCAAGGTTCAGCTTGCAAGACCACTTGCTTCTTTGGGAATCAATGTCACTGAATAGAATTGGGATTAAGGATAATGAGGTTACTCAAGGTGACTCCTCTCTTAAATGCCATGTAAGGACTTTAATTTGCCTGTACAATTACACATCAAGTTCTTCTTCTGAACTGCATTATTAATGTTAATAAGTTATTATTAAAATAGTAAAATTGTTGTTGTTAATTAATATTACAGTAGAGCCTTAGGGATATTATACAAAAGATTTCTAATGTGAGGAATGATTCTTATATTCTGGAGTGCAGCAGGAGATGTTTCTGGACATCAGAAGGTAGAACCAAGAAGGTTCCCTAATCTGTTTCCTTTCCATATTCAGAAAAACTAGAATTTGTACTGCTGATGGGTCATTGCCCTGCATGTACCATAGGAGGTTAGTTAAGAAAGCAAAAAAAAAAAAAGCTGTATCTTCAGGAGATAAAAATTAGTAAAGGTAGTTCTTGTTTAGTGACCACAATTGGACTGGCTACTCAGCCATTAAGAGAAGCAGTCGATGAGTAAAATCACAACTGTGCTTATGATCTTACTTCAGCTTTGATTTGTACCGTAGATCTGCAAAGGTCGTATACTTACTTTTTCATCACTGCTGCAATTGTGAATGGTCTCTAAACTGAAGCAGTTACTAAATGAGGACTATTTGTAAGCCTGTTTAGGAAGACTATGGTTTCTACAAATTAGAACTATTGCCACATTCTGCCTAACTGTAGGACTAGTCCTGCAAATCTGTACTGAGAGTATCTCTCACTACTAGTGATAAAAAATTCTGGGATTTCAGCACCAAAAGAAATATGGTAGTTTCTAAACAGCAAGAGGAGGAGCAAGTTCCCTATTCATCTCAACTGGTTCAACAGGGCATACTGACAGAAGTCTCTAAAACAAATGGAAATTTCCTACAGACGGAATGCATTGCTATAACTCTGGTAGTGACCCGTTGCATGGTTTCTCTCTGTGGGGAGCCATTCTTTGAATAACTTCAGCTTGAGGTTAAACTATTTTTGATTCAGCAGTTCTAATTAAGAAAAAAGATGACTAGGGAAGATAGGGGTGAACAGGCATTACTGAAATTCTCCCAGGTTTATACCTGTCAGAGTTATTCTTTAATTGTAATAGATACCTGCCTGCCTGATTGGAATCCCTTAGATTCTCAGTCCTCTGGCAGAACAATCACATTTAGCTAGATAAAATTTTAAGGAGTTATGCAAGAAACAACAAAGTTAAAAGTTAACACAATATTTTTCAAAGATATGAATCCATTTATCATGCTTCTTCCCATACAATTCATATTTTGAGACAATATGTTACCTCAAGTTTTTTTGGTGCCTTCAAGCCAGTTCTGTTTCTTTCTTTTGTATACAACCCAGGGTCACATTATCTTAAATTGGGCAGCCACATAAATGCTTTAAATGGCACAAGGTTGACTGGCTCACGGTTTACTCAGCCTTCCATCCTTCTGAGGGCAGTAAAATGAGGACCCAAATTGTTGGTGGCAATATGCTGAATTTGTAAACTGCTTAGAGAGGGCTGTAAAGCACTATGAAGCGGTATAAAAGTCTAAATGCTATTGCCAGTGCTAAATGAAGGAAGGAAAGATATTTCACACACCTAGTGAAGAGGGCAAAAGTCTATAAAAACTTACTCCATAATAAATGGATTAGCTTTTAAGGCGCAACAAGATGTTAAATTAGTTTTGATTAGCATGGGGGTAGGCTCTCTTTTTTTCTTTGCATGCAAACATCTTTTTAAAAAAAATAGGACTATTGTTTGTGTTAAATGCATTTTGACTTATTTATAAGTCTGTATAACTGATATACAGTTCCAATAATTCCTATTCAGGATAGCTAATGGCCATATTGAGTCTGGAGGACAGGTATTATAATCCAGCATATCTAAAGGGCACTGGACTAGCAAAGATTGGGCAGATCGGATCATATGCAAAGGAAAAATGAAATAATGTTTTTTCTTATAAACCAGAAAAATCTATATGTCAAGATTAGAGTTTTTTGCCAATCTCATTGCTACCTGAATGCTACCAATGATCCACTTTTTAATTAACACTTTATCTAGAGAAACTGGTAACAAAGAACCATATGTAAAATTCCTTCCAAAGAATGATATAATAAAACTGGGTAAACATAATCTTTTTTCCAGATTAGTCAAATAAGATATGTTCTCTTTTTACTTGATTATCAGTGGATGGTCACCATTATAGTCTTCCTCTTGGATTTCTCCAAATCAACTCAAAACAATCATAAGCAAACTCCATCATACAGTCTTTGAAATTTCCCCTTACATGTTTTTTTCTCATTCTTGCAACTACCACATCAGGGTAGCCATTATTTTTTTAAAAAAATCTTGAGATAAAGATGATATATAAAAGAGAAAAATAAGTAAGAAAAGCAAACCAAAAGATCAACTATTGAATATAGAGAAAAGCATTATGAAAAGACTTATTATCCTGTCGGAGAAGGGCGGTATATAAATTGAATTAATAAATAGATAAATAAATAAATTCTCTCCCTCCCTCAAATCTATTTTCCCAAACAAGACCAGAGTTTGTTATCTACAATGAATGCAGTGGTGGGTTGCCCCCAGTTCGCAAGAACTGGTAGTAAAACTGGCGGGAGGCCCCACCCACCACCCCAGATGTCGTCATCAGCGATCTGTGCGCGCACGATCACGTTGTGAACCAGTAGTAAAGGTAAGTAGAACCCACCCCTGATTGAATGTTGACATTTGTTGCTGGTTTCTATTTAGAGTCCCAGTGTCTAAATTTGCCTTTCTGGGTAGTATTTTGTATGTAAAGGAGCCATTCCTGCTTGAATATTTTTCTATTTTAATCTCCCAAATATTGTTGGCAAGAATTCCCTTTACCAATGTTTTGCCAAGGTATTGTGTTGTGTCATTATTGTGTCAGGTTCATTCTTGCAGATGTCTATCTTATGATATAGGACCCGGTTTGTGGGGGGCAATAAGCTGACTTCGTATAAATATACTGAAGTATGAAGGCTATTGCTTAACGCATT
>JANHZT010009876.1:27862-43074 GCA_032468215.1 Stegonotus admiraltiensis | reverse complement strand
CATTGTAAGCCGCCCTGAGTCTCCGGAGAAGGGCGGCATATAAATAAAATAAAATAAAATAAAATAAATAAATAAATCTTATTAACAGCCATTACTGGTTTTGTTTACAAAGAGGATGCTGGTACAAAAGCATGAGCCCAGCCAGTACCTATAAACTCAACTTTTCCCCATTTCTTGCCTCATGGTTCTGGTTCTTTCCTTTTTACTTCCAAAAGAATGTCATTCATAGGGGTGGAGGTGGGGTTCTTAGTTCATACTGTTTTAATTTTTTCCCAACAAATGAAAAACCTCAGTCTACTGCACACCAGGAAACATACACTGGCTTTACAAACTAAAGTTATTAGTATATTCTTAATTTAAAAAAAACAGCTACAGTGTGTATGAAGCAAACATCAAACCCAAATGGAAGTGTGATATCAGAAATTTGGAACCAGGGAGCATGATCTGATAGCACAACATTTTGTTGTGGTTCATTTATCTCACAATACATATAGATTATGTGATTATGGAACGTCCCAGTGGAATAATCACAATGTGCTTTGAAATACAGTAAAGTGTATTATTAAAGAAAGCCATTATGCACCCCTTACAATGAAGGTCCCAATGCAAATGGACAGCTATGATTTTAAAAATTTAAATATGTATTTGTTTGAGAATCTATATAAAGCTGCATTTTGCTAACGTTTTAATTACTTAGACGGATAGTTCACTTACTTGGTTGATTCCATTCTCACTGGCTTCAATCTTTTTCTGCATCTGCATCATTTGCCACATGTCAGATACAGCTGTGCCGGATCCACTTTGGGTCTTCTCTATCAGTTCAGTCCCTGAAGGAAGCTTCTCCAGTCCAGCAATCTGTTTTTCAAACCCTATGAGGTCTTTCCCCATACTTTTCACTTTATCCTGCACCCCTTGAGTTTGATCTTGCACTCCATGGACGTCATCTTGTATTCCCTGAATTTGATCTTGCACCCCACTGACTTGATTTTCTACTTCTTGGACTTGACCTAATACCCCTTGGACCTGGCCTTCTATCCCTTTAATCTGACCTCTCACGCCACGGAGATTGGTCTCCATCAGCTTTAGTTTCTTTTCCAAGTCAGCAAGCCGAGAATCCGGCTCCTCTTTCAAAATGCCTTCCTTGTCCTCCTTCTGTTTTGGTAATGCTTCTTGGCCCAATAAATCACTAGGTCCTGTCTCAGTTGCAGCAGAAAGCAATGCCATCCCTGGCTTGGCTGGAGGACCTCTGTCCATCTTCACATCTGCTTTGATGTCTTGAATGTTGAGGTAGCTGATGACACTATGTAGGAGAGCGTGGAGGGCATTAAAATTGATAACACCAACCTCAGGGGTCCCTATGGAGAGATCCGCCAATTCATACAATGTGACTTTGATAGACATTTTGGTAACAAATTCTGAGTGGGACAATTGCTTGAAAATTTCTTTTAAAAAAATAAATATATAAATCTGCTTTCAATGTAACTATATAAATCTGTTGCTCATATGCTGACTCTTAGAAAATAAAACCTTCTGGTTAGGAAAGCACTTCTACCGCTAAAGGATTTTTCTCCTTCACAAGGAAGATACTTTTCTGCGGCAAAAAAAAGAGAGCAAATTCGCATCCCAAAAAAGCAATCTAGGACTATTATTGCTATGCCTTTTCTCTAATATTCTTAAGAATATTCTGTTCTTTCACTAACGGGATCCGATTTACGGATGGAAGCCTCTCGTGCTCCCGTTAGTTAAAGCCGGGAGAACACAGGGCGTCTCTTGCTCCTCCTTGCGATCCGAATCTTCTCCGCCTCACAATCCAGCCTTGTTCCAGTTCTCACATTCCATTGGTGGCGTAACAAACCTCCCGACTCGGGGATTCGCCGCCGTAGCTGCCCATGTGCTTTTGTTTACTCCGTCGCCTCTGCTGATTGATGCAGTTCGGGCGTTCGTGGTTGCTAGGCAACTCGAGACGGTTACGCGTTATGTTTCGACCGCTAGCCGTAGGGCCTTTGGCGCAAAGGTCCGTTGAGGAATTTGAAATGTTAATGCGGGGGTGGGTTAGCTTTCCCTGTCACAGCACAGCAGCCGTCGTTTCCGAGAAAAAGATTCAACTGAGATCAAATGTGGACGCCCTCGCTCACAGTTACATACAAATATAAAGAATATATCTCATATATAATCAAAGGACTTTATTTTCCCCACCAGAGCGAGGTTAAAATACTCTAGAAGCAGGGGGGGTCTCCAACCTCTGAGGCGAGGTGTTTCTTTCAACTGGGCCGGGGAAACGGCGGGCGAGCGCCAGCGCGAATTCCCACTTCCACGAGCTGCGGCCGAGCACGTGCATGCGCGCTTCATTTGCATGAGCGGCAGGCGCGCGGGCACCGCTGCTCGTGCAAGTGGGGCTGTGCGGCCGCTTGCCAGCCGCTGGCGCGGAACCATCCCTTTTGCCCCTCCCACGCCGGTCCGCAAAGCCGGAGAGGTTGGGGAACCTGTTCTAGCAGACAAAAACAAGTGAATGAAATCTCGTGAGTTACAAGGCTAGGCTTGGCCTTCCTTCTAAATCAGGTCCCCAAACCCCGGGCCGCGCGAGTGAGTGAGTGAGCGCGCGCATGCGTTCTGTTCCATTTGCGCCAGTCGCCTGTGCATGAAGCGTCGTTTTGGGGACCACTGCTGAAGAGTGATGCTAAGGCTTAAGTCAACCAAAGCTATTTTATAGCCTCATCCCGCCAACTGCGGAAGGAATATCCCCAACAATTGTTTGCTACCATGCCTTTGTGTGATCCTCAGCCCATAGCCGAGGCAGTCTATAGTTTTCTTTAACTACTCTTTTTTGCCGGGAGAAATATCAACAACCTCAGATATGCAGATGATGCCACTCTAATGACAGAAAAAAAACTAAAGAGCCTCTTGATGCAGGTGAAGGAGAGTGCAAAAGTTGGCTTGAAACTCAACATTAAGAAAACTAAGATCATGGCATCTGGCCCTCTCAATTCCTGGCAAATAGATGGGGAAGAAATGGAGGTCGTGACAGATTTTATTTTCCTGGGCTCCAAGAGCACCGCAGAGGGGGACTGCAGCCAAGAAATTAAAAGACATAGCTCCTGGGGAGGAAAGCTGTGGCAAATCTAGATAGCTTACTAAAAAGCAGAGATATAACCCTGCCAACAAAAGTGTGTATAGTCAAGGCTATGTTTTTCCCAGTTGCAATGTATAGCTGTGAAAGTTGGACCATAAGAAAGGCTGAACGGCAAAGAATTGAGGCCTTTGAACTATTTATTTATTTATTTAATCAAATTTATATGCCGCCCTTCTCCCGTAGGACTCAGGGCGGCTCACAGAATAAAAACAACATAACAATAAAATAATGCTAAAACAAGCCAATTTAAAATGCCCAGACAATTAAAACCTCGCGGCAGATCAGGGAATTTGCTGAAAAAGCCATGTTGGATGTAGCCACTCCTGAGGCCCTCAAACAGGGACATCTGGGTCAAGAAAAGTGAGGATGGAAGCTGCAAAAACACAAAGCCTCACCCATGTTGTGTGTGATGTGTGTAAAAAAGGAGGTCAATCTCTGTGCGGTTGTGGCTGCCATCTTGAATTATTTTTTATCCTGGGCCAGACATTCCTGTTCTCAACATTATAAAATTAAAATTTTTGACTGACAATAAATATATTGAATAAAGAATGATACTAGTTATATTTTATTAAATGTGAATGGAATATATTCACCTTTAGTCCTTATTTGGGCAGATTTACTACATACCTCTTTAAAGTCAAGGAGTACCGGTAATTGTGAAGGGTCAACCACTGGAGGCAGGATGAAAGTAAGAATACCTATTACTGGGACTCAGAAAGTGTCCCTTCAATTTGCTGGTATGAATGTGTATCTTCACTTTGAAAATATAGATTAGAACCTTATATCAAATCAACTTTGCCTATAGTTATGAATATATTTTAAAATTATACGGTTCAGATAACTGAGAGCAGCTGTAAAGCATGCTCCTCCCTTCCTTTCCCAAATCTTCAACTATGTCCCTCATTTTACAATGGTTAAACAATGGTTTGTGATTTAATGTGTTTTGTGAAACTAGGTAAATGAAGCTACATGAAATTTTCCACTGTTCTGTATATGAACCATCATTCTTTTTATTCAGATATTTTGAGAACCAAATGCAGAGGGAAAGATGGATAGTTCTATTTTAAGCAGCTGTGTATACAACTGCTTCTGAAGAAAACTTCAGAAACCAACATTCAGCAAAGTGCAATGAGAAAAGTAGTCATATAATGAATAAGAGTTCCATTAGCCTTTGTATCAGGTCACTTACACCAGATCATTGGAGGCCAATCTGAAATTTGTGGCTATTAAATGCTCTCACATAGTTTTCATTAAATTCAGTACAAATTCTAGAAGTTGGAATTTATTTTGAAAATCAAAATTTAAAACATTTCCAATTTGCTTTTGAAAAATTATATTTGCAAATTATAGCTGCTACTATATTACAAAATCAAGGAGCTACTTTAAACCCTACTCAAGCTAGTCTAATGGTCAGTGCATTGCCAAACTGACTGGATGTGTTTTGTGTGTTTTTTTTAATTTGATTTATATGCCACCCTTCTCCGGAGACTCATAAATAAGACTTTGGCTTATTTACCAGAAGGATGATACATTAAAGCAGTAGATCTGAGATGTTTTATCTCGGGATCACTTTACGTTCTTAAAAATGATTGAGGACCCCAAAGAACTTTGATTTATGTGGGTTACATCTATTTAAAATTTACTTTAGTAGAAATTAAAATAAATTTTAAAATATTTGACTTCACAGATCCCCTGAAAGCCAGGGATTCCCAGGGGTCTCCAGACAACACTTTTGAGAACCACTGCTGTAATGTATCAGTGTAGACAATAAGCCAACCACATATGGTCAATCAGAATTAAGTCTGGGCTTTTACTCTGATTTTTAAGAGCAGCTTGCCGAATTTAGCAGGTAAAAATCTCTATCATTAATCTTTAAAGTATTATTCACCATCACTTGGGGACTCCAATAGATTCATTTTTAGATTATGGATGGGCTCAAGCTTTTTTTTTTTTCCTGGGAGAAAAAGCATAGAACATTGCAAGAATTAGGTATGGTATTCATTGTATGTTGAATAATAAACACAACACTGAATCAATTTGGAAAAACTTTATTGGTCATATAACAGTTCTATAATTGTATACATTGTTCCTATGTAAGGTCAGCATCTTGATACTGGAAAAGAAATATTAGATTTTGTGAAGATTTTCTAACCTATAATTGGATATCTTCGTAAAGATGTGGAAGAGTGGCAACTGTCTTCTCTACTTCTCATTGAAGCCAGACATACTCTCATACCACAGGACAGATACTTTACCACTTGGCAGACATATGCTAGTATCTACTTCTGTTCTAATAACAGTGATTATGTTGTTACTGTGTCACTGCTCTCGCTATTATTCATTAGTTTTAAGTTTTTTCTCTCCTATGTTCGCTGCCTGGAGTCATGATTGCAAGATGGGTGTCTATACATATTGATGTAATAAATACATAAATTCATGCTAAATATTTGTTTCTTAATGAGAAGGAAGTCCCTGCTAAGTTCAGAGAGTATAATGGATGATCAAGAGGATTTCTTTGCCATATTTGCTACTTCTCCTAAGTGTTCATCAAAGCAGCAGTGCTCCACTTTTAGCCTGACTGATTGTAAGGGAGATGAAGCCATTTGCCATATGTAGCATGTGAAAGAAACAGGGTGTGTATTTAAAAGGACACTGTCCAGCCACTGTGATGCTCTTGGAGCTGAGAAGCAGCAAGATCAGAATGGAACATATACTTCTGTGTATTTCCAGAAATGATCAATGTAGACATCTGTAAGACTTCTTTTTCTGAAACAAATTGAAGATTCTATGTGAGGCCTATGTGAGAGTAAGTATCAAGGTCCTGTTGGTTTGCACCACACTGAGGGTGGCATTCAATGCATCTGGACAGCAGCCATTTGGAAAGGAAATCTGCTTTTGAATATCAGAGCAATGGAAAAATAAATTCTTGTTTTCCTTTCATAGGTTTTTCCACTGACATATTCTCTCACCTCCTATTTTTGAGCCCCATGCCAGCCAAAGGCAACTGATTTTGACCCTGTATGAACCGGTATTTGGAAATCATGGTTGAACTTCCACTTATGAGGGAATATGGGTAGGACAGAGTTGGAAGCAGTTTGAGACGTTAATTATCCAATTCCATGAAATCCTATGCTTAAAACAGCATCTGAACATCAGGATTCCCATGCGTCCTGCAGATGGCAGCACACCACATCAAATGGAGCACAGAGCCAAACTCAAGTATTGTACTCTTACCTGCCAAAATAAACTCTGAATCTCCTCTTGTTCACACACTTCACCCTTGCCTTGGTAAGGTTGTAAACAGCATCAGTCAATGGGAGGGAAGAGGGCACAAAACCCAAAACCCAGGGCTGCACTGACTTCTTAAAGACCTGAGTACAGTCTGTAAAGGATTTCTAAGAGGTATCCCAGCTGAAGGTAAAAATGAATTCTTAAATACATGAGGAACAACCAGTAACTTTTGACCTTATCATTCATAGTAGAATAAACAATTTACAAGCCTCTTTTAAGTCTTCCCAGCTCCAATGTTCTCTGGAGTTCTACCAAAGGACATATCTGGGGTAGATTCTGCAGCCCTTTCTCTGGCTGACTGAAAGTTGCAAATTACTATTGGTATATTAAAGTTAAGCAACTGATAGATTGCCTCTCCCATTAAAAACCTGAGGTAAAATCTGGAGAAGATCTTTCAGACAATAATCCCTATTGCTCACAAAATCTTGCTATCAGGTATGTGGGAAAAGATTTTCTCCTGCATTGCTCATGGAAATTGCTTTAAGTTCCATTCCATTCCATATTCTTAGTAAACCTGTAAAATGCATCTTTTTACCAGGCCTTTACTGGTCCTTTTAATGTTGATGTTTTAAATGTTTTTTACTTTGAATTTCCCAGTCACTGTTTTAAACCGCCAGTTGTCCTGAGTGAACTTTTGGTAAGGTGGCAGATAAATCAATTAATCAATTTGACCATTTAAAGAAAGATCTCATTTAATATCACGTTCAACATTATGTAACTGCACTAGCTCAGATACTGGAAAGGGTAGAATATTCAAGACATTTGCCTAACCATTTGAACAGAGATTCTAAGGACATGAAACACTGTGGGCTATAAGGATTTGACTCCTCCTCTCAATGTACAAAATTGTACTCAAAAAGTCATAAAAATACTACATGGTGCTGTGCTTCCCTACTTGCATGTTCTTTCATTCCAAAACTGAGAAGATAAACGTGCTTCTGTATATATTTATTAGAAGATAATGATTTGAGGCTCCTAGCAGCAAGTATGTAAAATTAAGAACAAGCTGTAATAATAATAATAATAATTGATATATACTAAAAATTCCTATCAGATCCCTAATAACTGAACATGTGGACGTAGCAATAGCTTTTTATACTACTCACTGCATCATCAGCAGGCTTCAAAAATATGAAGTCACTTCACAGTGATTAAGCATTGCAAAATTATTCTGAATGCAACATCTCCCCTTCATTTATGAAACTACTTTTAGAACTATCATGATGCACCCAAAGAAGGCAAAAGAATATTTCTTCAAACTTCAGATTTAGGCTAGTTCAATTGCATCTACTTCTGTAAAGACAGTGGGCACTGTACTAGATTGAAAATGATTTCAGCTTTCATTTTAGAGCGTTTCTACATGATCTATTTTTAAATTTTGCTTTGAATTAAATACGGGGAGCCCACAATGGACATTTCACATTGCGTTAGATCTAAATTGTACTTTAGCATGCACTTGTTAGCTATGAATCCCTTACATATGTATCTCTGTGCTTTCCTTCAATTTAGCACTTGCATTACTGAAGCACTGGGTTTTTTGAACTCAGTAGCTTGGGGAAATGAAGCATAATATTCAAGAGTATTACTTTTGTTGTTGTTTTGGAAAGTTACCAATTACGGTCATTTTAATTAATGTTAATTAAAATATAATGGCTGATCTTCTCTTCAAAATGATTAATATTTAATTTTTCAGAAGCCCTATGGTTTTGCTCTCTCTTATTTCACATTATGTTGTCCACAACCAATTTTCCCATGAGTCAGAATATTTCAGAAACCAAAATCACAAACTTATTTCATCTTATCCCACAACCTCAACTTATGGGAGTTTAATTAGCTACTAATTTAATTTAAGTTGCTCCCCCTCCCTTTATACCTATATGAAGTGCAGAACAAAAACAAGACAGAAGTACGGAGAGGAAATATTTGTACTACTAAAGACCTAATAGTGAATTTGAATAAAGGTATTTTAAATATCTGATTAAAAAGCCAAGGAGCACTTGCCTTATAAAACTGTCATTATTAGACCACTAGTAGATTACAAGCCAAACTCTATCTCATGCCTTGCCATTGCAGCTCTGGTATGCATTTAAAATAGCATCTTGCACTCAGTTTTGAGGATAATAAAATGTTAGGAAGGATGTACCAAGAAAGATAAAAACATTATCAGAAGATTTGGTTGCTGTAAGAGATTGAGGTCTCCAGTGCTATGGGAGAATTATAACATCTAAAATCAAGCTTCTTAAAAAGCCATGAACTAACAAAAGAATTGGTTCAAAAGATAGCTTAATAAGAGGCAAAATCTTCCCATGAATTCAGGGTGGTATAACAGGAGAGGCATTCTTTTTTCATCTTTATTTAAAACCACCAATAAAAAATTCCCACCAGTTTAAAAGCAAATAGATTTCTGTGCTTAATGAGGACATATTTATACTATCTCACAAAAGATAAATGCCATGCCTGACTTGTTTATGCTACTTTAATCCTAATCAGTCATCACTCTTGCTCTGGAATCCATGACCTGAACTTCATGACCCTGACAATTTGCTTAAAGCAGATCAAAATCCCAAATATTGTTTTAATGCTGCAGTATTTGCATAGGTCTACATTTTTACTGGACTATATATGGATGGATTTGATTGTTGTAAAACAGGTAATAAATATGCAGCATAAATCTCCATTTGCTTGAGTTTAGAAATCACATTTTTGGATTTCACCTACAGTTCAGTCAATGCTGTTTACCCTTAAAAAGTAAAGACTTAAAATCAAAAGTGTTTGAACTTTGAGCCTAAGACCAACCCATGAAAATCATAGCAATGGATTAAACATGATTTTTCTAAATCAGTCATCATTTATGATTTATGAAACTATCTCAAAATATTGCTTTTTACCTCAGAATACTCTGATTTGTTAACCAGACTGAAATAAGAACAAGATGTTCCCATGTTGAGATTTACATATCTCTGCACTCATGAGAGATATGTAAAAAGGTAGCTAAATTGTAAGATGGTATCTATATAAACAAAGGGATTGGTTTGCTGAACAGTCAAGACCCTTCCTGGATTTCCAGTCTTCTTTGTCCCTGAATATGAAATGGAAGTTACTTAAATATGCTTTGATGGGTGGAAAAAATGTAAGGGAAATTAAGGATAGATTCCTTTTCTCAATAGTAAACGAAGAAAGAATGCTACATAATCTTGCCTATATTTTTGATAAGTCATGCAGCAAAACCTTCTGAGAGAACATGAGTTGTTTTTGATTAATCTGTCTAGAAGACCATGTCAGATCTCTTTTGGCAATCACTGACGTGAACTGGAATCACCATCCCATAGTTAAGGCACTTAATTAGTTGTGCCAACATATATTGCTTGTGAAGCTGGGATAATATTTCTGTACTTTCAGCATTCTATTATAACTATTCACCATTGCTATGACTGTGCTTTTGATATAATTAATGAATTAAATGCTCTTAAGATTCATACTTTACCCATGTTTTGGGACTAGGTTGGCTATAGCAAAGAAGAATGTTTTTCTTTCTCTTCCTTTAAAGTAGGAATATGAGAACAATACATAATAAAGCAATGAACAGTATTTCCATGATCATGAAGACTCGGACAATAATATTTAAGATGCTATAATACCATTAAGTGATTAACACTGTTAATAAGAAAATCACAATAATGTGATAATTAATAACAATATTAATGAGATAACAAACAGTTTTATGCCTTGCCTGGTATTAAATACTTCTAAAAATTCTGTGAAAAGAGAACACTTAACTTCAACATGGTCAAACAGAGAAATGTTGTATCTAAGGGGTTGAGGTATGAAGAGCTGCTTGAGCAAATGGGCTATGAGCAAATGAGCTATGAGCAAAATGATGGTTGCATGTATACTTTTTAGAGGTTTGAGGTAATAACAATATTAATGAGAAAAGATACAAAAATGCATCAATAATTTCTTGAAAGCAAGTCTTCCCACTATTTTAATCATTACATGCAAGATCCAGATACCCTATTTTAGGCATTTCTTGTAATGAACAAAGCTGCCAAAAGGAAAATTTGCTAAACTGAAAAGACAGATAATAGCAAATTTAAAAAGAGAAAGAACTGTTCAAGTTGAAGAGGCCAAAATGAATCGGAATGGTTAGAAGAGCAGCAAGATAAGCAATACTAGGAAATGCAAAATAATGACACAGGGGTGGGGTGGGGGGACAACAGTTCCAATACAATGTCTCCAATTTCAGTGTGAAAGGATACAGGATATTGGAGCAGATACAGAAATCGATAAATCCCAAAAGAAGCAAAACAAACCAATCCAAAAAACTATAGATTAAGGAAGCTGAGTAAAATTTGGTCTGGTTTAGGCTTATCTGCATTGTGGGTAGCATTTTTCTCAAATCCACCTCTTGCCTTCCAATCTCTTGCACCTATTCTACCGCAACAGCAGGTTTGGGTTGTTGGCCTATGCAGGTAAGTATGATTTAGACTTTTTCAAACAAAATACAAATTGAAATAAAATAGCATTAAGAATGGCTGGCTTCATGAACTTTTCTGAAGGAAGTTAATGCTCTTATATTTTAGAAAATTCAAGATCTGCTCTGTAGAAAAGGGAAAACATGCTTCCCTTTTGCTACCATATATGCAATTCAGTCTTAATTCAAAGAACTTGCAATATATATGACATTAAGATCTAATTTTCTATTCTGAAGATATGCAGGAATTAATCAAGCAAATTCCAAGCAGAGACGAGACCTCTGGAGTGGAGGAAATTCAAGAGATGAAATTTTGGTGTCCCAGAAACACATACCAGAGGGAAAAAAGGAAACTGTGTGGAAGTAGATAGCTTCATTTCCAAGCCAGAAGCTAATGTCTAATAAAATGCTCAAGAATCACTGCACTGGAAAAGAGGCTCAATCATCCCAGCAAAGGCCTTAGTGTTAAAATACGGTAGTGTGCGATTGCTAACTTAGTGCTCTAAAAATCAGAGTTCATTTCACTAGGTTAACCATTCTATTATCAGTGAATAAAGATGTCTATGGCACAAGATAGGGTTGCACTGAGTTCTCCATATCTTCTAACTAAAATACCCCATCTTGTGCCATGCATAAACACAGAGTACAAATCCCATTGAACTATATATTTTAGCACACACTGTAGTAACCATTATATATAGAATTGCTATGCTTCTCTTTTAGGCAGCTAGTCAGGATTACAACATATTCTCTGTAACAAAAAAGAGGTAGCACATTCAACTTTTTACCTCAACTTTGGAACCAGATAGCATCATACAATGTTATTGTTGATGGAAATGAATCATTGGAAACAGTTTCACACAAAAAAAACTTGCTGCTACCACGATGTTAAAAATTGTTCCAAAGATGGCAAGAAAAATATATTTTTGTGTGATGTGAGGATATGCATGTAGAGCAAGTCTCAGTGCACCTTTAAAGTCATTCCCCGATTGCCTCTCATGATACATAAGATATAACAAGAGCAAAAAGCCACAACTAGCATCATTCAAATAGTTTAGCAATATATTCCAATACCTATCTGCACCCTGATCCAGTCTCTATGCAGGATTTGTGAACCACAGCTCAAAATACTCAGCCCTGTTATATTTTAAAAAACACACTATCAACTTTATGGCACTCTTGCTCATATACATACTGTTTTCCTTTCTCTTTGAGGAAACTGATGGCAGAATGAGAAAAAATAAATTTAATCATCCATGGTAATATTGCGGAAGAGGTAAGCCATAGACTCCCCATTGTGGATGCGACGGATAGCTTCAGAAAGGATCAAGCTGATATCCACAGTCTTTATCTTGGGACACTGCAGTTTTTGTACTTCATGAGGAACTGTATTGGTGACCACAACCTATCAAAGTATAGTAAAAGAAAACGGCATCAGAAAACATGGTTGGAATATCTATTTAGAATCCATCCATGAAAAATATTATCTAAGAAAAAAATCAAGCTAGCAGCTCTTTGGAATTATTATTAGGAAACAGATTATTTATGTATGTAAGATTTCATCAGATAAGAAGGAATTATAGCTAGATTTGAGATTAAAGTATTTGCGATGTCCATTGGCACATCACCAACATTTGAAATGCAGTTAACAAAATTACTGTAAGACACAGAAAATTAAAAATGAATTTGTTTTGGATATAATAAGAGAAAGCAAATCTATCAGTTGCATCACCAGTTGTCACTGGTGCAAACAGAAGTAAAGGGTACAATACAGGTAGTCCTCGACTTATATCAGTTCACTTAGTGACTGTTCAAAGTTCAACATCAGTAAAAAAAAAGTGACCATTTTCACACATGACCATTTTCACACTTATGACCGTTGCAGCATCCTCGTGGTCATATGATTTACATTTGGATGCTTGCCAACAGACTCATATTTATTACGTTGTAGTGTCTCAAGGTCATGTGATCAACTTTTGCAACCTTCCGACAAGCAAAGTCAATTCACTTAACAACTGTGTTACTAATTTAACAGCTGCAGTGATTCATTTAACAAATGTGGCAAGGGAAAGTCATAAAATGGGGCAAAACTCACTTAACAACAGAAATTTTGGGCTCAATTGTGATCGTAAGTTGAGGACTACCTGTATAGAGTTTACAACTCAAGAATTTGATATGACATCCTCCCTCATAGACAGGATAGTCCTGAAATCACCATGCACTGAAATAAGAGTAAAATAGATCTGGAACAATTTAGTGCATGTTTATATATGACGCGGTTTATGAAATGACCTTAAAAAACCCCTTCAGTATGTATTTCCTTGAAAAGGGAACAAATTTCTCTGACCCAAGAGTGGTAATTATATGCCCCTCTGCTTGACTGGTGGCACCTTAGTATAGCGGTATGGCACTCTTTATTTTTACAGGGCTAACATTCTCTGTCAATTCTATAAACATCTACAAGTTCTGACATGTAGCTTTGTGTGTAGGTAATCTTAAAGTTGGTAGACACAATGCACCACTATACACCCTCTGTACTGCTCTGTTATATTTCCTACTTGAAGAAATGTATCTGACTGCTGCCACTGGCAACTGCTGTCTCTCCCTCCACACCATTAATTCAGAAAAACAACTGGGAGGCACAACTTTTCTTTAGGTGAGGAAAATTATACACAGATCTGAAAGGACAGATTATTTGGACAGGAAGGCATCAAAGCAGAGCCCTTTGTTTCCATAGTCTGGAAACATTCAGCACTGAATTACGGCTATACAGAGAACAAACTGTGCTGGAAAAGGAGAAAAGCAGAGACCTTAAGGCACAAAAAAGACACATCTTTTAAAAGAAAAAATAAACCTTAGGAGGTCTCCTGTCTGAACATTTTGTTTTCAACTATTACTTTTTCTGAAATGACAGGCTAATGACACTTAGTTTCCAATTTTAACTTATCCTTTTAACCCATGAAAGCCTGCTCTCTGCTACAGGTTATTTACTATAAAAAGGGCAGAATGAGGTGAATTCAAGTAGAAACTGCTAGAATTTCTCTTTGGGCTCTGTATATACACAGTAGCAGTATCCTCTACGCATTTATATCTGCCAATTGCTAATAACTATAGGACATTTCAAAACCAGAACTCTTTAGATAAGAGGCTCAAAACAAAGCTGCAAACAACACTTTCCCTAGAACTGCCAGCAAAGTAAAGTAGCTAGGCATACATACACCTACAGGCAGAGACAATTGGAAACAATTGAACTGAACTTGAAGTAGTTGGATGAAAAGGCTTTATCTCTTTCAAATGCTTTGCATGGACTTACTGTGTGTTATATACTGTATACATATATTCATGCACATACTCAATTAGATCCCGCCACAATAAAAAAATATGTTCTTTTATTTTAGGGAAGGTTTTTTGGTTCTAGTTCTGCTTTTTGTTCTTTGTTTAAAAAAAAGACATTCAAATTATTAATCCATTGCATACAGAAACTTGCCTCATCAATTGAGGACTCTTCAATTAGACGTGGGGCATCAGCAGACAAGAGACCATGAGTGGCCATGATAAAGATCTTGTAAGCACCACGCTCTTTCAGGATTTCAGCAGCCGCCACAAAACTTTCAACATCATCAATTATGTCATCCTGAGAAGAAAAGCATATCCCAGTTAAATTCTGTAAAAAAAGGATAAAAGCAGCTATGCTCTTGCCTCAAATGCTTTAGCACTAATGTAAATTCAAAAAGACCTGAAGAATTAAAAGTATTTGCTTAATGTTAATCCATCGTTTTTTTCATCCACAAACATTTTAACAAGTATTTTCTATCAGCACAATATAGATTGTATCTTAAGATGTAGTAACTTTTCCCAAAAAAATTTTGAAATATTTTTTTAAAAAAAACAGATAATCTTCAAACATCTAAATTTAACTTTGACTGCATTATTAGTTACCTCTCTCCCAAGGTTAGATTTAGAAAATAGCTG
Organism: Stegonotus admiraltiensis; assembly: GCA_032468215.1. NCBI lineage: Eukaryota > Metazoa > Chordata > Lepidosauria > Squamata > Colubridae > Stegonotus > Stegonotus admiraltiensis. The sequence goes on along the minus strand of JANHZT010009876.1, from coordinate 28,210 downwards.
CCCTGATTTAGAAATACACTATGTTCTAGAGACAACCTGGAATATCTGGAATATCTTCGGAAAAGGTCACATTTCATCGTGCCTTCATATTGTGAGAAATTTTTACACAGGTTCTGTCAACTGACATACCTAGTGTCAGGAAGCCAGATTTAGCTACAATACCACTGAATTTAGTAACATAATGAAACAACGTACCAAGTTCGTATAATTAAAAAAGATATTAAAAGCTGTCCTGCTGAAACTGGCTACAGTAATATATAATATTATATAATCTTTTTTTTTTTGCTTTGATTTATATGCCGCCCTTCTCCGGAGACTCAGGGCAGCTTACAATGCGTTAAGCAATAG
>JANHZT010009874.1:14729-26001 GCA_032468215.1 Stegonotus admiraltiensis | reverse complement strand
CCTTGTGCTAATCAAGCTATGTTGAAAATGAAAATGAAAGTAAAGCAGGCTGTTTGCTGCAACGAGGCAAAATTGCTCAGAGGTAGAGGGAGATTTCTTTTTCTTCTTTTCCTCACCAAAAATGGTAGGTGCGTCTTATACTCCGGTGCGTCTTACACTCTGAAAAATACTGTAATCCCTTTAAAGCTTAACCTGGAGATAGAAACTGAGCCAACACTCACCCTCAGTGCCCTGCTGTTTGCGTTCGATTGTCTGCTTATACTCTTCCAGTTCCTTTTCAGTGAGATGACTGAATGGGTTAGGAGGTGCTGGTGGGGTATGCTCATCTTCTTCAAACTGCATGGGCTGGGGAAAAAAATGTTAAAATGGAGAAGTAAAATTTATTTACATAATTATTTACTTATTACGTTTATATGCTACTGTTAATACCTGATACAATATTTAGATATAAACCATACACACAACGCACACACACAAAGAAAGACAGACAGACAGACACACACACACCTTATTCTCAACTGTTCATGCTGTGGGGATAACATCCCACAAAATAAGAATAAAGAATGAGACAGAATGGCGATAAATAATTTTACCAGTTAACAGGCAGGTTAGAACACAAGGAAAATATTTTAATCAACATAGCAGGCTACGTTTAAGGCAAAACCTATTTATAACACCAAACTGAAAGCTTGCCCAACTTTTTTTAAAAGAAACCTATACCTTTCTTATAACACCATAAGGGACAATAAATGAATTACAGTATTTTTTGGTGTATAAGACGCACTCCCCCCCCCAAAGTGGGTGGAAATGCCTGTGCGTCTTATACAGCGATTGTTGCCGAAGCCCTGCCCACCCGCCGGCTGGAATGGGCCAAAAATGGGACATGCGGATGCCAAAAATAGGATGCACAGAGGTGGTAATAGGCAGCAGCAGCGATGGGTGGTGGCGATCCCCGCAGCCTTGAACAGCTGATAGGTGGTATTCTGGGAGGCAGATCCAACTGCCAATCATCTGCTTGTGCTAAACCAGGCTGTGCTGAACCTGAGCAGGCTATTTGCTGTTTGCTGCAAGGAGGTAAATTGCTGGGAGACAAAGGCAGATTTTCCCCTCTTGTTTTCCTCCCCAAAAGCTAGGTGTGTCTTATACTTCGGAGCGTCTTATAGTCTGAAAAATATGGTAAATGTATTAACTGCACTGACTATATTAATCAATTGACTGTAAGAAACAGTCAGGTATAACTGTTAGATAGCTCCCACACTATGTTAATTTATGATTGCCAGTTCAAGCTGACACCACTCCTAGAGATTTACCATTCCCTGTAACTATCCATGTATCACAGCGATCACAGGTATAAACTAAGCTACATTTCAAAAATTGGCCAGGGAAAATTAATGAATAATAACTACTAATTAAAGTAACTTGCTCAAACAAGATACCCCAATTATAAATGTTGGGATCCCCCATTTGATTATATTGGTGATCTAACTCACATAGAACCATACAATGGAAACAGACTTTCCCTTCCCTCCTTTCAGCAAAAAAATAAAAATAAAATAAAATAAAAAATAAAGCAGGATTGGAGATTGAGAAAGGAAGTTGGCATGAGATTTAAGAAAATTGGGTAGGTAGTGGTGATGGGTTGCTACTGGTTTGCCCTGGATTGGCCGAACAGGTGGTGGAGGTGGCAGGAGGCCCCACCCATCTGGGCGCTTCTGCGCATGTGCAGAAGCATCACGCGAGTGCCCACGAGTGAAATGGTAGCGATGTATTTTGAAACCTGCCCCTGGTAGGTAGGTAGACAGGGAAGGAAGGAAGGAAGGAAGGAAGGAAGGAAGGAAGGAAGGAAGGAAGGAAGGAAGGAAGGAAGGAAGGAAGGAAGACCTAGTTAGGTATTGGAATAAGGATAAACATTCTCTAGCTATATTGCCTACAGAAATGTACTCTTTCAATCCACAGGTTTTGAGAGAAAAAATACCCTTGTGTTCCTAGGCAAGTGAAATAAATATAATACTTCTTATGTCTCTTTTTATATATTATTGCATAAAATTATATGTAATGGTTTTATCATGGAATGGTAGATAGTTTTATAAATTCCCATAGAAAACACAGCATTAAATCTTATTAAACTTTATTCTATCATTGTCATAGTCCAGAAACTCAGAAAAGAACCCTTTTCTGAAATTAGAAAAAAATCCAAATAGGAACCAGTGGTGACTGAAAATGCAGTAGAGTGACCCAAAGACTGGGCTTTGTGAAATAAAGCCTTCTTCTATGAAAAGGTAGATGAATAAGTTAGTTAAATACGTAAGTGGACTGCAAGGTTTGTTTTGGTTTGAGCCAGAACTATACAGTGTGACACCAAGTCAAACTAGTCAAAAGTTAAATTCAGATTCTAAGCACTTCTTCCACACTTTTAGGAGAATCCAAAATATAGTGAAAAGGGTACTTGGGGCTAGTTGAAGAGATTATCAGTAGGAATTAATATTTAGGATTCTATCAAGTAAAATGTGATTTTCCTTATTTACAATTTTTATTGAATATTCTTTTATTTGTCTAAAAACCAGGATTAAATTTATCTGATATAAATCCAACAGGAAGTATGCAGAGACATATCTCTGCATGATATCACCTGTATAGAAAATGATATGCATTACGATTTTTTAAAAAGTATGAAATCTACTTTTAACAACTGGTAAAAACATAAGTGCACAATTCTATTTTTGATTAAAACACACTGGCCTAAATTAGAAGCATGTATCCCTGAGATCCTTATTTGTACCCCTCAAAACTTCCTGGGTATTAACTGATCCACTTTCTGTTTTGCTTTGTTTATAATTTTTCCTAAGATATCAAAGAAATAAGATATCTTGATATATTTACACATATTAAAGAACAAAAATAAATAAAATATAGAATGTTCTTCAAATAAAATGTATAAAACATCAATATCCATGTCAATATCAATCTGCTGTCTGTTATAAAAATAAAAGAAGATGAAGGCTGAAAAACGATTGCCCCCATCCTGGCACAAATGACTGGTTCTCCAAACAACTTTAAATGTTTGTATATACAAAATTACTTATTCTGCAGAGGAATTGGATGACTGGTATGTATGTTTATTTAAAGAATTTGCACTCTGGCTCTGTTTTTTATTGCAAAATAAAAGAGAAACTTATATAGATGTTTGGTATTCTAACTACTGACAACAATTAATGTATTTTTAAGTCCCAACAATGGACACACTTACAGTTGGCTTTTTATCCACTACAATTCCAGCAAGCAATTGAGATTGTGGACCTGCAGTCTTTAAGTCGTATCGATTTTGTTCTCGAATCTGGAGATTAAAAAAAAGTTTTTAAAGTACGCAATCCGAATAGAAGGCTTTCTGTATTCCTAAGAAATTACTTTATTAATTCGATATCATAAGGAAGCTTTCTTTTCATCTATTTAAATTCCCAATACTTCTGGGGGATGTTTAGGGCTTCCATCTAAACATGCTGATGAATGATCATTCCTGCATTTCTTCTGCTCCAGAGTTTCTGCCATCATTAAGCAGATATTTTCAGTTTGACCAAGTTTAGCCACAAGTGCTTGCACAGCTGCAAGTTGTCATTAACTGTTCTCCTTTGAGAACTGCAGAACTGTGTTCTGTTGGTAACAGAGCATTTGTGAATCTGGACAAAATATTTTAGGCATATAAGTACTCTGTTACAACTCCTCTGACCACAAAAAGTAATTGAGACACAGCTTATTTGCCAGAGAAACCTGTATATCTAAACTTGATAAAATTCTAAGTTAATATCTGGGTGATATCCTTTCCAAGTATGACAGCAACCTCTTTTGAACCCAGTCAACAATTTTGGAATAGTGGTATAACTCTTTTATTACTACCAGATGTTGAACAAAACACTCTCAGACCCTCTGCGTGAAACATCATGTTTCTGGCAGAACAATCAAGGGTGGATCTTGAATTTGATGAAATCAAATAAAGCATTAAAAAAAGCAGCCAGCAATTTGTGCTTATAAAGATTTCTTTAAAGTTATTTCTCACTACTACTCTAAACTATATTAACTATACTGAAACAAAGAAACAGAAATGTGCTACCATGATAGACTTTCTCTTGTGCAAACTACTTGGCTTGTCCTTTGAAAACCAAAGGAAGCTTCAAAACATCATACTGTTAAATCAGAGCAAAAGGGAGTAACGTTATAAGACTTCTATATTTTCTTGAAACATGGAAATTCAAAGCAAAAGGGGTTCGCAGATCAGTAATATGGAGTATTCTGCTGCCCTCCAAGCTACTTTTGAAGCACTAATAAAACTTAATACCCAGGTTTTCCTGAAAATAAGAACGGGTTTTATTTTCTTTTGGGGCCCAAAATAAGCACTAGGGCTTAATTTTTTGGGGGGGGGGTTCTTATTTTTTTCCATGTATAGGGGGCCCACTTCTTTTGCTTGCTCGCGGTGAGGCAGGAGGCTGTGTGGCGTGCCATGCTGCCACAAGGCGGGTGTGTGTGTGTGTGGAGCTGCACCCCTCTACCCAACACTGGCTTACCTCAGGGCCTCAGCAGCCAGGCCACCCACCACCTGACAGTGCCTCGCCTCGCGGCTCAAGCATACCTATCCAGCAGGACACTGTGTGGCTGCCGGCCTATTTCTGCTTGCTTGTGGCCACAACAGAGCAGGAGGCCAAGTGATGTGCCAGTGCCATGGCCAAGAGGCAAGGTGAGGGGTGGGTGGGTGGAGCTACAACACACACCCTGCAACGGCTTACCTTAGGGCCCCTGAAGCCAGGCTATCAACGCTTGACACCTGCCTCGCAGCTAGAGCACCAGCATGCCACTCAGCCTCTTGTTCCGTTGTGGTTGTGACCAAGAAGAAGTGGGCCGACGACCAGGTAGGCTCCTGCTGCACATGGTTGCAAGTGACAGTGTGTGGATGGCCTGGCTATTTTTGGGGTGGCAGGGCTTATAATTAGGCACACATGTAAAACATGCTAGGTCTTATTTTTGGGATAGGTCTTATTTTCAGGGAAACAGGGTAGTAGGCAAACAGGGTAATTTATCAAGTCTTTGTAGCAACTTATTAAAAAGTAAATGTGGTCATGAAACAAAACACACCTTATTCCTCTTTTCCAACACATCACTTGGATTTGTATTCAGAGGAACAAACTGATTTGGATCTTCAATTTTTATTGGAGTTCCTCCAGTAATCTTAGAGGAATCTTCAGCTTTTATCCACTGGGAAAAGGGGAAAAAAGAGAATATTTTAAGAAAATAGGAAAAGGAAATGAGTGCAGTTTAATGTTTGGAGAAGGCATGGAGGTTTTTGAGCAATGAACTTGTTATTTAAATATGAAAAAAGGGGAAAAAAAGAAGAAGTAAAATACACCCCAACACCTAAATGATGGCACATATAGTATTATTATCAATAAGCATTTTCTTAAGTTTCTTAAGCATTATGATCCCTAATTTGAATAATTTTGTGTAGTTCTAATCATCTGTAAAATATTTAATTTAGGATATTAAAATAATATGGATGCTTTGTGTAATATGTAAGCAGGAACAGATCTTTATGAGAGATTAAAATGTACACTTACTAATTCATTCCTTAGATAGCTTCGTAATTTTGTTGTTTCCTTAAAGGAGTACTTTATTAAGATACTTAATTAAAAAATACAAAAATGAAAACGGATGAATTGTTCAACCACCACCAGGTGGAGCTAATCATACACTTCCATTGTATTACAACCGATCTGTATAAAGCATATCTTTATTTATGTTCTTTGTACAATATTGAGAAAGTACAGAACCAAGACAGTGGGGATAAAAATATCCTTTGTATTACAATACTTTGAATAAAAAATTATGCAGAAACTATCAAATACTGTTTTTTATCCCTGACCAAAGGGCAATCACCTGATTCAGTGGTATTTAGAGGTACAGTGGTTTCCATGAAATTCTTTCTTTCTTGCCCATAGTCCCCAATTGTTTGTATAGGAGCTCAGTCCTGAGGGGATTTATAGTTGCATTACATGCCAATAGTTGTCTACGAAGACAAGATAACAAATACAAGAAACTGCCTTATACCAAGACAGATCCCTGGTTCCTCATAATTCAAAACTGTCCAGTTAGCTGGCCGCACCTAATTGATGTTGGATGAACTCACAATTTTAAGCAGGGCCAGATGTAGTTAGTATTCAGACAGGAGACCTTCAGGACATAAAAGGCTGTTACCTAGAAGGCAATGGCTAAACACTTCTATACTGTTGTGGGGAAAATGATAGGGAAATGTCCATTAAGTCACCAGGAATCAAGACTTGCCCTATATCTTTCAGCTTAAAATAATCTTTATTGCCCAGAGGTACTCTGGCCTTCAGTTAGGAATCTACCTAGACACATCAAGGTAGGAAAACTATTTTAATTCTCTGGATAAGCGCTACCTACTGTTGTTTTGGTCCTGGGGCTTGTTTCTCCATTCCGAGATTCTTCAGGAACATCCACTTTCAAATAGGTATTTGGTGAGTTTAGCCACCTTGTCTTCTCCCGCTGCTGTTTTTGTGCTAGGAATTTCAGGGGGGAAATTGGAATTGAATCATCATCAAAGGAAAACGCTGTCACTGTGGCTGGGATTTCAACATCACTCTTGTGCCTGGGCTTCTCCCTCACTAAGGGCTGACGATAAGCATAGCCTGTTCTGTAACCCTGTGAGAAGAAAACACTCGTAAAATTGTAGGAAATACACTCTTGTCAGCCCTTTGAGGTAGTCCAAGCACCAACAAAAGTACTAACATTACCTTTATTATAGTAACAGAATCTTGCAAGATTCTGCACTTCTGTTACTTTCCCTTTCCCAACTAAAGAGAATCCCCACTCATGCCTCCTAGGACACAGTTCATTTATTGTTTATTGCCTATTGTTTAGGCTGTAGTTCTTCTTTCTATTTCCCAAGGTCATTCCCACATGTCATTAAACATTCTGAAGCTGTGCATAAAAATAACCCAAATAAAGTGAATAAACTAAACACAAACATTTAAATACAGTTTATCTCATGTTTACATACAGAAATGATACTGCTTTCACTCGCTCAATCTTCCTCTTTTTTCCCCTCCAGGAATGCCATTGGAGTTCATGTAAGCCCTCAACATTATCCAAAAATAAATGGAAAAGATAAAGAGTAGTTTGAGCTCCATTCTTTCCTAGCCAACCAATTTTCCCTCTTGTATTTGGGTGGTAGGGATAATGAAAAAAATGAAAGCCATTCTTAAGTAGGCTGTAAGAACAAAATGGTGAACTTGGAAGTGAGGGAGGATTGATGAAATGACCTGAAATAGGAGTTGAGCAGGGAAAAGTAACAGCAAGGAACTGGGAAAGCTAGCTAGGACAAGTGGAAAGTAACTAAGAAAGAAAAATAATTGGAAGATAAATTTTAGAAACTACTTTTTATGTGGACCAGCTCTTGAAAGGATGAAATTTAAAAGCCTAACATGGAATATGAATGGAGCAAATGCTCCTGAAAAAAGAAAATTATTTCATTATTTGAAAAACTTAAACGGTTTGTTTATAATGTTTACAAGAAATACATATTAGGAGAAAGGATAAAAATGTTTGATTTCTATCAATCTAGAAAAGTTTTTCTTTCATTAAGAAAGACAAATGGAGCTGTTTCGTATATAAAGCCTCAATTACAAACAGAACTGATATTGACTAATGACTATGGTAAGTATGTTGAGGTGGAAGTTAATTTAAATGAGGCTAGGAATTTATGCCTGCAATGAAGATAAAACAGAATTTTATAAAGGAGTCTTGGATATACTATGTAAAAATTGGTGCCTAACAAGAGATTAGAATGGAATGATTTGCACACACACAAAAAATCAGAATCACCAAAAAAGATATTAAGAAAACAATGTAAACTGTCAAATTTTTAAAAAAATATAATGGACAATTTACAGGTTGGATATTCATGGAGATAGAAAAATAATAATTGGAAAGAAATTACCTACTTTTATAAAAACAAAAGATATTTTTCAAGAATTGGTAACTTCTTGATTTCTAAGAATTTAGCCACCAGTGTTTACGTGGTGGAGATATTGTAAAAGAGCTTTTTAGATCATAATCCAGTGACGTTAGCACTTAAAAGGAAGGCATGGTTATCATCTATAAATTGTGTCACAGTATTGGGGTCAAATTATTTGAGAAATCATCTATCTTCCATAGTTTCCATCCATTTAGAAACATGGGGAAGAATTGTTGCGCTTCAAGTTCCCTGAAACAGATACTTTTTGATACACCACGATAGCTGCCAACTACCCACCCCATCTCAGGATTTATGTAGTTTTTGTTCTGATGATGTTCCTGAAGGGTTGGGTTTTTTTAAAGGAAAACTTGGCTATTCTCCTAGGCCTTGGGGTTGAATGTTTGATGTGTGGTTTGGCTGGATGCACTTATTTCAAGTTCTGAGAACCCAGAAATCAGTCTTTTTACACATACCAGGTTATCTAACATCCTCATCAGTGCTTCGAACTCTAGCTCGCCAACTTTCCACTTGAACTGAGAGCCCATACTTAATCCGGCTGCTGCAGCTACCTGATGTGTGAAAGGTTTATATTTCTGTAAGTCTAGGATAAGAAGATTGTCTATGCCACCAGCAGCTAAGGAATGTACCTGTGATATAAATGATATAGTAAATATAGACACTTCATGAATTTTCCATAATCAAAACATGTATTAGCATTCTTCTATGTATATTAGCATGGAACAGGTATATTAGCATGTATCCAACTTATACAGAAGGTATCAACTAAATATTTGATTAAGGCCTATGTTATACCTGTCTCTTAGTAATAATATAATAATATTCCATTTTTAAAATATACTGTTTATATTTATAAATTACAAATATAATGATAGTACAAATAGCTTTTTCCTTCACTGCCACAAATTTCTTAGGAACGATTGGTCTTAATATCAAGGAATCCATTAAAAACACATTATCTGCTTATACTTTTTAAATATAGTATTTTAAACTATTTAAAATACTTCTTAAAGTACTGAACTTTAAGAAGTTTAAACTTCTTAAACTATTTAAAATACAGGTTCGCTTCTTACCTGTATTTCACAGGCTAATTGCACATTGTAGATGTAGTGAAAGGCCTCTTCTAATGTCTCTCCCAGTGCTACTACTCCATGATTTCTCAAGACCAATACCTATGAAACAGAGATACTTGTAACTGATAGAAACCGCATAAGTAGTAGCAATTTTTAAAAACAAACAAACACACCATTAGAATGAAATACCTTGCAGCTTGGTCCAAGAACTTTCTGAAGATCAATTCTTTCTTCCTGGTCATCCAGAGAGCCATGATAATCATAATATGCAACATCCCCTAAAATCAGAGCCTCCTGAGAAATGGGAAGTATTCCACACTTCATGGAAGAAACCTGTGTGAAACATTTGAGATTTCTATGGTGGGGGAAATTTGAAAATATAGACATACGAATATATATATTTGCTAATATGAGTTGTACGATGATATTTTTCAAGTATTCTACCTCCTTTAAATCCCAACAAGCAAACAATGAATTAGATTATGGTACTTGTAGTACAGAGCATCTATAGGGGATTTTCTATCGACTACCATACAGAAATAACTCCAATCTTCAATTTCTAAAATATACGAGGGTCTAGGGTTACGTTTCATAGTAGTTTTTGTCTCTATAGTGTTATATACATTCTTAGACATAAGAATCAAACTGAGAAATATGAAAACTAAAAACAAATAGCATAATTAAAGTTTAAAACCATATAATTCAATTCCAATATAGTTAAATAATATATGATGATATAGTAAAAAGGGAATTTCAACGGGCACATCATCATCAGTCAACTCTGAGCTACAAATATTCTCCTTTATTAGATAATTTCAAGACTATAAATGAGTAACAATATAAAGCAGATGATCTAGTAAAGATTTTGAATAACAGTCCAGTGATGTCTGTTTGTCTATATGTCCAGTCCTGTCCATCCCACCCCATCATACCCCACAAACCATACTATCTACCTATTCAATCAATTTATATTCAATTTATATTCCACCACAATGTATTATTTTAATTGAGAGTTTTCAAAGTCTCACCTTTATTGTTTTTATAAATAATTCAAAGCAGCAAGCATATCTAATCGTCTTTCCTAGGCCCACTTCCTTATAACAACAACCCTGTGAGGTGAGGTGGGCTGAGTAAGTGTGATGGGTTCAAGTCTCCCAGCCCACTTTCATGACTACAGTGGGACTAGAACTCATGGTTTCCTAGTTTCTAGTCTGCTGCCTTCACCATTAGATTAAACTGGCTCTCTTGTACTATACTAGCAATAACAGTAATAACGAAAGCATACAAAAATATACGATATAAACTGCAAATACTAACAATAGTTAGCAATTAAAAGCTCAGTTAAAGAGGTATATTTTAACTAATCTTTTAAAAGCAAAGGTATTGAGACTTGAATCCAACTTTTATACAACTTCACAATGCAAGACAATACAAGCCTGAACATAATAAGAGAGACATTTGATGAATAATGAGTCATCATCATGTTCCTACTAAGTGGCAAGAGACTTACTGCTGCTGTTGCTGGAGTGTGTATATGGATCACACATCGGACATCCGGGCGCATTGAATAAATGGCTGCATGAGGACTGAATCCTGCAGTGTCAATTTGCAGATTGGTACTTCCTTGGTCAACTACGTCTCCTATGATATTTACTTTTACCTGAACAAAAGTTGAGGGACACAATAGAGTAAAACTCTTTCTAATACATTTCAATTGTCATTGCCAGTCGCTAAGCATAGGCTTTAGAGTATATCAGGCAGAAAAGTGGGAAAGAAGAACAATTTGGAAGATTTCCATCAAGGGTTTACATGAATATAGATGGTAGATTTTTAAAAATAAGAAAAACCTGAATAGAATTAAAATCATTACAAAAATATCCATTTGGTCAAGTACATACCAAATTGGAAGCAGATGCTTCAGAAAATGAAAGGCCTTCTGGAATGATAAGAATATGATCTTGTTCTTTGCTTACTCTTACCTAGAAATGAAGAGAAAGAAAATTATAGTTTGTATATTTAATATAAAAAATACTGTTCATAAAGGTAAGAACTTTGCAACACATTTTTTTTACTTCTTTTTTTAATAAACTTTATTGAAACGTATTTATTGACAGAAAAAGATAAAGAAAGATAAAAGTTAGCCACAATGGCTAGCTTAAGT
>JANHZT010009873.1:21669-33546 GCA_032468215.1 Stegonotus admiraltiensis | reverse complement strand
GAGCCTGTCCCTGAAGCTTATACCTGGCGTATAAGACGACCCCCGACTTTTGAGAAGATTTTCCTGTGTTTAAAAGTTGTCTTATACGCCGGAAAATACGGTAATTTAGAGTCAACTCTGACTCAATAGAACATAATAGATCAATTAATCACAGGTAATCCTTGACTTAACAACCACAATTGAACTCAAAATTTATGTTGCTAAGTGAGACATTTGAAAAATGAATTTTATCCCATTTTACAACCTTTCTTGCCACAGTTGTTAAGTGAATCATTACAGCTGTTAGGTTAGTAACTCAGTTGTTAAGTGAATCTGGCTTCCCCATTGACTTTGCTTGTCAGAAGGTTGCAAAACCTGATCACATGACCATGGGACAGGGCAACTGTCATAAATATGAACCAGTTGCTATGCATCCAAATGTTGACCATGTGATCAATGGGGTGCTGCAATGGTTATGTGTGAAAAATTGTCACTTTTTTCAGTGCCATTGTAACTAAACAAACTGTTGTAAGTCAAGGACTATATTTATGACTCAGATGCTGTCTTTCAGAGATCTGTATTAGCCATGATTCTCTATGAATGTCTCAAATCTGTAAACAAATTAGAAGATGGAAATTCTACTTAATGGAAACCAGAAATATATTGCTGAAGTAATACAAAATGAGAAAAGACTTCTTTTTGGTTTTCTATAAGTCATGTTTTATGATGTCTGGAACAACCGTTCACACATAGGCCACTTATGCTAATAAATAAATTAAGAAAGCAAATTAAAACCATTAAACAAAGTAAAAGCAAACATTTGAGAGCTTTAAACCAGTAGATAGATTAATCAGTTTAGCCATTTTTTTTCAGACCCCGGTTGAAAGGTGTCAGTTGCTTTCTTCAACAAATATTGAATATACTGCTTATTCTCTTAGATAAGGATTTCCGTGTGAAGAAATGATTACTGTATTTTTCAGAGTATAAGACGCACTTCACCCCCCAAAGCAGGTATGGAAATGTCTGTGTGTCTTATACAGCGTATGTTGCCGAAGCCCTGCCCACCCACCGGCCTCCCACCCTTTGGCCATTTTTGGCGTCTGTGTGTTGTGTTTTTGGTCTCTGCATGCTCCATTTTTTGGTCTCCGCGCGCTCCATTTTTTGGTCTCCGCGCATTGCATTTTCAACTGATTCCAGATGGCGGGGATTATGGTGGCGAGCCCCACCACCTGGAACAGGCCGAAAACGCGATGCACAGAGGCAAAAAATGGGGCATGCAGTGCCCGAAAATGCAACATGCAGAGGCCGAAAATGTAATGCGCAGAGGCGCCGATCGGCAGCAATGTGCTGTGATGATCCCAGCAGCCTGGAGCGGGTCTAAAATGGAGCGTGCAGAGGCCAAAAACGCAACGCGCGGAGGTGGTGATGGACTGCGGCGATCCCCGCAGCCTGGAACAGCTGATTGGCGGTATTCCAGGAGGCTGATCCAACTGCCAATCAGCTGCTTGTGCTAAATCAGGCTGCGATAACGTGCTAAAGCTGACCAGGTTGTTTGCTGTTTGCTGCAAGGATGCTAGCCAGATGAATACCGATAGATGCTGGTAGGTAGAGAGAGATTTTTTTTTATTGTTTTCCTCCCCAAAAACTAATGTGTGTCTTATACTCCAGAGAGTCTTATACTCTGAAAAATATGATATATAGAATGCAGGTAGTCTTTAATCAGCTTTTCTTACTGGAGGTGCAAGTGATTTCTGTGGCATGGATAACACAGCTGCAAGCCTAATTTAGAGTTCTTATTTTAACTATCCAAAGAGGGGACTACATCTATGTTTATCTAGCCATATATTGAGATGGACAGAGGCCATTCTTTATGTGTCTCCATTAGCTGAAATATACTTTGTAGTAAGAAATAGATAGTTCCTTCCCCTCAGTAAAAGGTGTCCTAATTGTGGAATATCTAGTACCTTCAGTTAATATCTAGCATTTTCAGTTAAAATTGGACACTAATAAGGATGTGTGATTTAAAGGTGTACTGAATTTTTATTTGAAATTGGAATATTTTAAAGGTATAAATCTATATAATGAGAATCAGGGTGTCATGATTACAAGTGGGGAAATCCAGACTTAATTCCCAATCTGACAATTAGATTTTATAGATAACAATGGACTAATCATTGAAGGAGAACTGTATAATCTGTAGTAGTCAAAAATCCATCTGATGAACTGAACTAATATATGATTTTAAATAAAATACATTAATTTGAAAGGGTACCATCAAATTTCTTCTGATTTTTTGATTAGTCCATATCTCCAACCTGCCCAGTGTACAGTTTCTTGAAGTCCTAGATGAAAAGCTGATTTCTGCCTCAGAAAAAATTCCCATTTGATCTATAACTGATACAGTTTTCTACAGGGTCAGAATAAATTCAAATTAAAACTCAGGCAGCATCTATGTTTAGCCATGGAAGCAGTGGAACTCAAAGCAAGCCTGATGTTTTCTGGTCTTTTTCCTACAACTTCAGAAGCACGTGGGATAGTAGTCCATGTTGTTATTACCTATGATGCATAAAAATTACCCCCCCCCCGAAACGGTCATTGCAAAAACCCCAAATTAAAAATGTGTCTTTTATAGTCTAGGCAAAACTGAGGCTCAGCAGAGAAACAAGCAACAGCTCTGAATTTACTAAGTCTGTAATAAACATACCAGCAAAAATACTTCTTTGTGTTCAAAACTAAGCAAGCAGCCTGAAAGCTGAATAGTGTAACATTTGTAACATAATTGGTTCCATGGTGTACCTGAAAAATAAGAGCACAGTACAAATAGTGTATAACATTACCTTTCAAGGGCTGAAGATGCAGTAAAAATATTAAAACATAATTGTACACATTTAATAAACCGAGAATAGACTTGATCTGCAGGATCTGCAGGTAAAGAACATAAGCTTTTCTCTCCCCTCATCCCAACCCCTTTCTTCCTTCAACCAGCTCTTATCAATGATAACAAAAAATACCACATGTAGATAATAAATATATAAATAATATATGGCAAATAAATATATAAACATCCATGGCATTGAAATTTGCTTGAAGTACCCAATTAGAGGGCATTGAAACAGTTGATGCCGCAAGAATAAAAAAAGATTCATTGCTAGAGACAAAATATATAGGTTTACATGTGTCTGTAGGTATAGGGAGATACAGTTAAAATAGAGTATTTTAAGAATTTGCATCCAACAAATTTGTTTTCAGCAAGAGTGAAAAGAAATACAGTAGAATAAAGGTAGATATGTCAGAATCAGAGATAGTGTCCCTATTCAGTGATATACATTTCTGTCTGGCTACATTTTGATGGTAGTTAACATTTTCAATAATATAGGTAAATATATAATGTTAAAGGTATTTTTTATTTTAACGTTTTTTGGGGGGCTCATAGTTATTCTCTTATTTGGGTTCTTTGGAAAGCAAGTGTGTAACACTTTGGAATCTTAGCGAGTTTTAGAAACAAGACATATTTAACAGGAATCTCTTCGTGCCTTGAAAACTGCTAGGCATATTTGGTTATCAAAAAGTAAGCATTTAGGTTTTGTTCCTAAATTAACGTTGTGTTATAACGTATGATGTAACTCAAAAGTGATGATCTGTAGTTGTGTTGCTGTACTCTTGAGCTAAACAAGGACTGATTTCTAGTTTCACCTACTTGAATTATCTGTTTGGCAATATATAAAACTCAAACACATAACACTGAACAGTTTGGGCTGGACAGTTCAGTAGCCTCTGAGACACCTTAAGTTTTAGCTTTCTAAGAGGTCCAACTGCTTGAATAGAAACCAACAATTCAATTTTATAGGGTAGTAAATTGTGACATGAAGTCAGTATTAAATATTTGTACTCTGAAATGAAAATTAAAGAAACTAATTTTGATAAGTCAGCAAAAAAGTGAAATATATTCATGGTTTTAAAATGAAAATAATTCATCAGAAAATATGATTTTATATTTATTGAATTCTTCGCAGAATGTTTTAAAAGTAATGGAATTCAGTTTACATTAGTGCTATAAGACATCTGAGATATTTTATTGTTTATATAATTTGGATATTGTCCTGTTGAAACATTGTCTTGAATTAAAATTACCACTTTTGTTAATATAAACTTTGGAAGAAAAATCTGTAAGTTAATATATGTGAAAAAAAAGATGGTAGTAAAGTTATGCTTCTTCCATGGGAAAATTCCAGAGCAACAGGGTGCCACTGAAAAGGCGTTGCATCTCATTTCCTTCCAGGAAATTAGAAAATGAAGTAGAGATGAGTGTAAATATGCCTTATTGGAAAACAGCACTCCTTGTTTATTTAGGGCTGAAGCATAATTCCAATAAGAGAGAAATGTGCTTATCACTGGCTAAAAGTTTTCAAATCGTTTTCATAGTTTGTATTACAGTTTTCAAGTTCCCAAAGGATAACATTGCCAAGTTTCTTATATTCTGAGTGGATACTTTGGCTGGTGTGTTCACAGAATGTGAAAGTGATAGAGATTCAGTATACAGGAACAAGCCAGAGTTCAATAGTGCCTCCCAGTTATCACTTTGGCCCATGTGGTCCAAGCCAAATTCACAGAGTTGAAAGAAATAAAGTTATAAAATACAATAGCCTGCTCAATACTAGAGTTCAATTTATAACGCTCATCCATCTCCTAGCCATTTGTGCTTCAAAAAGGCAGCAAATTGGGTATATGTAATCTTGGAAGAGAAATAAAAACCTTTTAGAATTCTATTTATTCTTTCTGTTTGAAACATTTGTACGAACAATTAGTGCAAATATTAATATCACTAAATAGGGCTTAAATTTATCTAGACTTTATTTAGTTCATTGTATATTTCTATAACTTTTATTTTTTTAAATCTTCAATCAAAGTAATGACCTGCACTTTCAAATACTCCTGATTTAATGAAAGGTATATTTCAGTTTGCCCAATATTTTTGATAATTAATGTAACAACTAATAATGAAAACAAAACTTTTGGGGTTTTCCTGCATCAGCAAGCAGCCAGCCTCCTCAAGGGGAAGTTGCTCATGTTATTTCTTAAGAATTAACATTGCTAACCATGTTATTGTACATTTTGTCATTCCCCCCCCCCAAGAGTTCAGTTTGTTTTTCAATTGAATTACACAGTTTATATGTTATATTAAAGGTGGAAAAAATTCTGAAGTGATTTATCTTCATCTGATTTTTTTATATATATTTCAAAAACCTGGCATTTATCAGGATTGTATATTTATTGCATTCTTCAAATATTGTATATTTCTATATCCACTGTATTTAATAAATACATTTTTGGAAAACCACTTAACTTCTAGAATTTTCTCAATTATGAATGTGCAACTATTTAGATATGAAGCAGGAAAGTTGGTTCAGAGAGCATATAGATGTGCTTATTGCACATACTGGCACTTCATTTTAAAACATCACATTTGGCTTCTTCAAAGAGCACAATTAGGTGCTGTAAGCATTTCCATAGCCCCTCTATATCTTTGCTACTTCAGATCCAAATAGCTGCATACAAACAGAATAACAGAGTTGGAAGATTAAAATTAAAAAAAATAAAATGGAAGATTCTCTCTTGCATTCCACATATAAATCTGTAGCTTACGTTAGTGATTTTGTGCAAAATAGGGTTTTTAAATCAGGAACAATGTTCACATGCATTTAATTCTAGAGAATTATGTAATCCCTATAATTCCTGTGTTTTTTCTTTTCTTAGACTTCAAAGTTTCCTGGTATTCACATCATCCTGAAAAATATTCTAGATTTGCTTTCTACAAAATATGTTGTTAATAATAGCAGTAATAATGTTTATTATTACACAGTTATGTGAAATCACAGCTCCTACTTCTTTAGTTGGCATTGGCCTTCATTCACATTGAATTCTTCCCAAGAAGCTAGCATATCATAATCTATTAGCATAGTATTTAGATCCAAATAGCGTGGCCTTTTGTAATTGATAAATGGAAATGTTTGTCAATACACTGATTTTCTAAATGCTGTCCAAGATTTTTTGGTATGGCATCCATAACGTGGGATGATAATAGCTGATATGCTATAATCTTTCAATTTCAATTCTTAGGTTTTGTGATCTTTTCAGTGCTTTGTATTCTATTCCACTATACCCTGATATTGCCACATCAATTATCCACACATTCTTCTCTTCAACCACTTTTAAATTTGGTGTGTTGTGCACCAAGTTCTCCAGCGCGCTGCTTGGAGAATCCAAAGCGTGGGATCATTCACAAGCTATCAGTCGAATACTGAGTGTAGTTCCTTTAAATTTGACGACACTCCCTCTGTGCTCGGTTGAGGTCAGTTTCATTCACTCAGTCGAGCTGAAAAGACTTCTGTTGGCTTGCTCTGGCAATATTTTGCTCTTATTTCCACGCTTTGGATCCTTCAACCTTCACATCTTGTTCTGCTGGAACTTCTCTACCTTCTCAGATATCTGAACCTTGTCTGATACCTCCTGGGGCTGGTGGTGATTCGCCTGGGCTGATCATCAGGCTCTCCCCCCCCCACAACCCCACTGCCAGGGACGTTGCTTGTCAGCCTAGTTACGGAGCTCTGTCCCATTTCGGGCCATCTCTGTCATTGTCTGCTGCCGGTGTGTGTGCTGGCTCCCCAGCTTGCTGGCAATACCGCCACCACCCCGCTGACTTTCGCTACAATTCTCTTGCTTCGGGTGGCTCCAAAGTCATTGCCTAATCTGACAGGCATGCTCTGAGGAAAAATTGCTGGCTTGCTGCGCTGGGAGCGGAATTAGTGGAGGCTCGCGCAGCCCACCCTTTTGCAGCAGTGCAGACGATCTCAATCGGGTGTCTTGCCTTGTCGGATTGAGGCTTCATACGACGGACTTCCTCCTTTCTGCTTGTGCCAGCTTGAATTGTTGTTGGCCCGGCTGCGGAGGCGCTCAGCGGCGGTTTCCCGCCCTGCGCCATTTTGAATTTCTTGCTTGCCTGACTAATTATTGGCCGTTGTTTTGGCCGCGGAGGCACTCAGTGACGGTTTCCCGCCCTCCGCCATTTTGCTTACCTAAAGGCTGTCAGTTCAGTGAGGGGAGGCTTGCCAGCTGGTTTCCACCTACCGTCCCTGCTATTGCCATTCTTGAGCAGTCCTCTGGCCGTCTACCGTCTTCGGTCACCTGCTGCAACTTCGAGCAGTGTGGGGGGGGGCGCACCGCCCGACCTGTTGGATAGTTAAAATCCACCTGTCAGGGATTAAAGGCTGAAAGCAGCAGAACCCCTCATTGCTCCTTGGGAACTTCCCTCTCTTGTCTGTAACCATCACTTGGAGCAGCTTGCTGACTTGAACTCTGTCCTTCCTATAAAAAAAATAAAAAAATAAAAAAAATAAATAAAAAAAAAATAAAAAGAGAGAGACAATATTACCAAATACACCTTCGTTCTCAGTTCGTGGTCAAGTTCTGTGGGTCCAAATTACCTGCTTATGCCAACCTATCTGCCTTCCACCGATGGATGACCGTGGCCTCTCATCCGATCTGGAGCCCTCTAGCAGCCTGGAAAAGGTTGCTGCACCTCCTCCAAAAAAGTCTAAAAGCTCCAACAAGCGCGCTAAGCGTTCTGCAGCCCGTTCGGAGCCATCGACATCAAAGACCTCCAGGAAGGCGTCTGCCTCTGATAAGGCCGAGCAACGGCGACTTAAAGTCCTGGAGCGCCAATTTCATCTTGCTCAACAAAAGGCCAGCTCCTCGGCCTGTCCCAGGCCGTCTGTCTTTGGCGAGGTGGCTCCTGCACAAGTTCCACCTGCTGACACTTCTGCGGTACCAGAACAAATTATTTTTCCTGGGGCCCCTCCCCAATAGCCATCAGAAGAGGGGGCCACCTCAGGCTGCGCTTCCTGCACATCCTAGGAGTGTGACTGTCCCTCCCTCCTTGTCGGTACGGCCGGTTCCTGAGGCCACTTTTACCCCAACAGCAGCGGGCCTTCGTACCACTGACGAACCACAGCCTGCCCAGCCACTTAACGTCCAGTCCATCGTGGCAGAGACTATTTCAAGGCTCCTGGCAGGTGGAGGGTTTGCCATTCAATCTCCTCCCTTTTCAGTCCTGCCTCCGCAGCCACAAGCGCCATCTTACATAGACCATCACCGGGCCTATGCCGGTTACCAGGACTCCGTCCACAGCGAGGACTCGCTCCTGGATGAGGATGACCACAGAGACACGGACTTCTCAGAGGTTGAAGGCCTTGCCACAGAGAGGCCTCCTATGACCAGACTATTCCGTCCATCTCTTTTCAAGTCGCTTTTACACAAGGCCAAGATCTCGACCAGCCTAGCGGACTCTGAGGCCCCGCCTGCTGCCTCGGACGCTTCACACCCACCTGATGGTCTATTTTCCATTCCGAGACCTGAATCGGACTTTATACCATGCCCTCAGCTTTTCTCTGAGATGGTCCAACGCCCATGGGGTGTCCCAGGTTCCTTGCCTGCACCCAATGCCTTGGACAAGAAACTTTACTGCTCTGCGCCAAGCCTGCAGGATATGTTATATCTTCCCGCTATGGATGCCCCTGTGGCCCAGTTAACCTCATCTTCCTTCTTGACTCAGGATGCGGCGGATGGCCTGCGCTCTGAGGACAGGAAGGCGGAGCTAGTCCTGAGAAAAAATCACCTAGCCGCTGCATGGGCGATCAAGGCGGCTATATCTGCCTCCTTTTTTAGCCAAGCTTCACTAATCTGGCTTCGCCAGCTGCAGGATCGCCTTCCCCCTGATGATCAGCGTCTCCACCAGGACATTAGTAAGTTGGTGGCGGCTGCGGAGTATTCGGCCGACGCATCTTTGGACGCGGCTAAGTTCGCCTCTCGGGCACTCACCTCCTCTGTCACCTCTCGTCCGCCTCCTGTGGCTTCACCAGTGGAGAGCAGACGTCAAATCAAAGTGGCAATTAGCTTCTGCTCCCTTCAAGGGGCCCAACCTATTTGGGGTTGCACTCACCCCTATCATTGTGGAAGACAAGGATAAACGAAAAGTGATGCCCAGCTCGTATCGACGGGCGGACCGCCACTCTACACCTTACACTCAACGGCCGCCCTTTCAGAATGACTCCGGACCCACCGGGTCCTATTCTTACCGTCCGTACTACCAAGGATCCTACCGGCCCCCTGAAAGGCCCGGTTTCCGTGACGGGCCGTGGACAGCCACCGGTCAAGAAACCCTTCCGGAGAACCGGCAATAGGTCCTTCTGCAGGGGGAAGTGACTATCTCATGCCAGCTTCCATTGGCGGCCGGCTTCTTTTCAGAAACCAATGGGGCTTGACCACTACAGATGCCTGGGTCCTTCAAACCGTGCATTTGGGCCTTACATTGGAATTCCAATCCATTCCCCTGAACAAATTTGTCCGGTGCCCCCCTCTCCAGGAACCAGGAAAAGAGGATTGATGAACGCGGAGATTCAGCACCTCCTGGACATTTCCGCTATAGAGCCGGTTCCCCCAGAACACCAAGGGACCGGCTTCTACTCCGTCTTTTTCCTCATACCCAAGAGTTCCGGGGGATGGAGAGGAATCCTAGACCTGAAGGCCCTGAACCAGTTTATTGTATATCATCAATTCAGGATGCATTCTCTACGGTCTATTCTGGAGTGCATCCGTCCCGGGGATATGATGATGTCAATAGACCTAAAGGAAGCCTACTTGCATGTTCCCATCCGGCCTTCACATCGTTGTTTCCTTCGGTTCACTTACGACCAGCGCCATTTTCAATATCGGGCCATGCTGTTTGGCCTGTCATTGGCTCCCAGGACCTCTACGAAGCTCCTAGCCGCAGTGGTAGCTTCCGTCCATCCGCTACCCATCAGGCTCCTGTGCTACCTGGACGACATCCTTATCCTGTCGTCCTCCCGATCCCTTGCTCTCCAGGACGTCAAGACGGTCTCCCATTCCTTGCAGCTCGACAGGTTCACGCTGAACCTCGAGAAGAGTCACCTCCACCCGACATCGCGCATCTCACATCTAGGTGCTGTGATAGACTCTGTACAAGGCAAGGTGTATTTGTCAGAGGACCGCCATCTCAGTATCCATTCCCTAATTCAGCATATTCAGCATCTCGTTTCGGTGCCCCTGCTCCTGCTTTCAACCCTGCTTGGGAAAATGGTCTTGTGCATTTCCATCATTCCCTGGGCGAGATTCCATTCTTGGCAGCTGCAATGGTACCTCCTGCCGTACCAATGAGCTCGACGCAGCAACTCCAGGGCACGGGTCCAGCTGCCATTGATGGTCCAGCTGTCCCTTTGCTGGTGGGTTTCAGCAGCCATGCTCAAAGGATGTCACTTCCAGGAGCTTCGGCGAGTAGTTCTCATGTCAGATGTGAGTCTACACGGCTGGGGTGCCTATCTGGACTCCCACTTTCCACAGGGCCGTTGGTCACCAGCCGATTTACTCAACGACATCAATTGGCTCAAGCTTCGGGCTATCCGGCTCGCTCTTTGTTATTTCCAACCCTTAGTAGCGGGACAACACGTCCTCGTCCTCACGGACAACGTGACCGCCAAGGCGCACGTGAATCGGGGGGGGCGGAACGCGGTCCAAACCACTGATGGCAGAATCCACCAAACTGTTTCTGTGGGCAGAGTCGACTCTCCTGTCACTGTCTGAGGAGCACATAGCCGGAATAGACAATCTCCAAGCAGACTGGCTCAGCAGACAGAGGATAGACCAGATGGAGTGGCGACTCCATCTGTCTATATTCAAGGATCTCTTGGACAGGTTCGGTCACCCAGTCCTCGACCTATTCGCGCGGCCAAACAATGCACAGCTACCCTGCTTCTTCTCCCGCTTTCCTTGCCCCGGAGCCGAAAACGTCAACTGCTGCCACTGGCCGCCAGGCCTACTGTACGCCTTCCCTCCCCTTCCCCTTCTCCCGAGGGTAATTCGGAAGCTGCTGCGGGAGGAAGCCGAAATTGTATTGGTCGCACCACACTGGCCCCGCAGACCCTGGTTTGCGGACCTTGTCAGACTATCCGTTGCCCCACCGTGGAGAATACCGAGGGGGTCATACTGCATCCAGACCCACAATGGCTGCAGTTGACCGTCTGGCGCTTGAGCGGATCCTCCTGCGCAAGGACAATATCTCAGGCCCGGTGATCTCTATCATGCAGGCGTCCAGGCGACAATCTACGACCAGGATCTATAACTCGACCTGGCAATCATTCTGTTCCTGGTGTGCGACCCATCACAAGGATCCGACTACAGCTTCGATTCCCGACGTCCTCGACTTCTTGGTAGCTGGCTTCATTAAAGGACTCGCTGCAAACACCCTTCACAGGCAGGTGGCGGCCCTGCACACTGTCCTGTCCTGTAATGTTACGCACCCGCTGTTGCAGGACCCGAAGATTCGGACTTTCCTGAGAGGTGCCGCTAACCTGAGGCCCCCTACAGTCCACCGTTACCCAACGTGGGACCTCTCCCTGGTTCTGCAGGCTCTTATATCACCACCTTTTGAGCCCTTGGGTTCCATAGGCCTTCGTCTTCTCACACTCAAGGTCGCCTTCTTGGTAGCAATAACATCGGCTCGCCGAACCTCTGAACTTGCGGCCTTGTCAGTCAGAGAAAGTCTGTGCGTCTTTCACTCGGATCGGGTGGTTCTCTGGCTGGACCCCTCCTTTCTACCCAAGGTCAATTCACTCTTCCATCATGAGCAAGACCTGGTTCTTCCGGACTTCTGTCCACACCCTAGCCATCCTTTGGAAGAACAATGGCACGCCTTGGTTGTTAGGAGGGCCCTCCGTCGATACATCAAACGGACTGCACCTTTTCACCTTTCTTTTTTTTTTTGATTTATATGCCGCCCTTCTCCGGAGACTCAGGGCGGCTTACAATGCGTTAAGCAATAGCCTTCAT
>JANHZT010009873.1:0-21569 GCA_032468215.1 Stegonotus admiraltiensis | reverse complement strand
GGGTATATCCCACGCTTTGGATTCTCCAAGCAGCGCGCTGGAGAACGGACGTTGCTTACCTGAACGTCCCTTCTAAGCGTGCTGCGGGAGAATCCAACCCTCCCTGTTGTGTTCTTGCTTTCTTGATAGGTCCGGTGGCCTTGACTGTCGCCTCTACTGTTGGACTCATCGTTCTTCCTTTGTGAATAAAACTGACCTCAGCCGAGCACAGAGGGAGTGTCATCAAATTTAAAGGAACATACACTCAGTATTTGACTGATAGCCTGTGAATGATCCCACACTTTGGATTCTCCCGCAGCGCGCTTAGAAGGGACGTTCAGGTAAGCAACGTCCGATTTATGTACTTACATCACTTTATGCGATCTTGCATTTGGGTGCATAATCTATTCTTCTCATAAACTTTTTATTGTTTATCATCTATTGAGATATTCTCCATAGTGTGGCAATGAGAGGTGCTAGGCTGGGTTATTCTAGGCTCTAGCTTTATGGACTGAGTTGAATCTTCTGAGGTTCTGCCTCCCTGGTGATGTTCCTCAGTTTTTTCAACTCAGTCTCAGTTTATGGACGCTTTTTACTTCGCTCCAGAGCTTGTGAGCTGAGCTTTGAATTTCCCTGGATTTCTTTTGTTTTTAATTTTGATTCTTTTTCCTGGCTTGATTGATTGGCTTCCTTTCTTTACAGCTGGGGAGGGCTTTCCGTGTCTACAGATTTGAGCCGGGGGGTGGCCCACATTGGCGCCTCCCATCCTCTCTGCCCACCACTGCGAATTTCGCTGTCTTGGGTGACTCTGTAGAGGGCTAAAATCCCCTCTTTTTCTGTGGTTGTTTTCCACTGCGGCGGAGTTTTGTGTCAGCCGCTGGGAACGCACGTGCCTCCTCAAGCCTGGGTGCGTTTCCCTCACTCCGTTTACAAAGGCGTTGGTCCGCTGTGCGGCTGACTTGTTCTCCCACCGCTGACGCCTACCGGAGATTAATTGGCCACACCAGCCTTTTCAAGACTGGCCATGGGCCTTGACAAGACTATTTTGGCACTGTGCCTCTCAGCTGTGCAGTGGGCGCATTCCCCCGCCACGGACATTTTACAGAGCTGTTGCAGCCATGCTAGCTTTTGGCAGCCTGGCGTGAGCCTCTTCCTTGACTGTTTTGCGGTTTTTTGGTGTGCGCTGTGGTGCGGAAGGTCTGGCAGAGCCGTGGGACTGCGCTAGCCTTTTCAAAACTGGCTTGGTTTCTCTGGGGATTGAACTGCGTCAGAGTGACCTTTTTCCCATACTCAGACCTAGCGGCATATAGTCTGGGTGGCTTTGATCCCCGGCATCCCTGAGCTGCCACGTGGCTGGCGGGGCTTTCCGTGGTGGCGGATGGTAGCTGTGGCCGTTAACCTGCCACTTCCTGCCTGTGGGTTCGCTTTTGCGGCCTAACCTGGCCGGCCTGGTGGGCCTGATTCTTTGGACCGTTTGAATTCTCAATGGTTGACAGCCGGCATTTTGTGCTCCGGTGGCCATTTTGTTTCCTGCCTCGTTGTTGGACCCAGTGTCAGGCCTTGGACCCTGTAGCTCCCTCCATAGGGAGGACCCTGCCTATTCCGCTGGACTGTCAGTGGGCAGACTATTTGACTCAGGCTGCCGGTGGGCGGTTAAACAAGGGCCTTGCATAGCCCCCTCCCTTTTCCCCCTCTTTTTCTGGCCTTGCTGCATTTTCGGCTTGGGCCTAGAGACTGGATGAGGATGGAGGACACTGGCAGGCATGAAGGTTTTCCGGCTGAGGGCTCCTGGTTGCCTCAACCTCATAGGGTTGGTAGGGCTCTAACCAAATCCAGGACAGCCAGTGTGGCTGCAGTGGCCAAGATAACAGCCAAGGCCAGGGCATGTAGAGGGTCCTCCAAGGCGGAGGAAAGAACTGTGGAGACAAGGCAGAAGGCCCTAGACAAGAAATTTGCCAAGGCCTCAGCAGGGGCGTTTGAATGGGACTTGTCTATTTCCAGTATAGCAGGCCCACGCCTACAGATTTGTCTGTTCAGCAGAGACAGCAGTTATCTTCTACATTTACAACTGCCCACCCCTGGTCTTCTGAGACCATGGGGAGACACACAGACACGGTCTGGGCCTTATGGGCTGGCTCTTAAGGCCCCTGAAGCAACGTTCACTCTGTGGCGGGGCTCTGCCAAGGGGAGTTCAACCTCATAGGGTTGGTAGGGCTCTAACCAAATCCAGGACAGCCAGTGTGCTACCAGGATCCTGGTTCCCCTGCCCATTCCGAACTGAGTTTCTATTCCCAGTTGGAGGGATTCCAGGGTAAGGGGGGCTTTTCTGATTTTGAACAGGAATTCCTGGACAGGCCAACCTTTAGGGGTCTTTTTAACCCCCCCTCTTCAAACCACTGCTGGTCAAAGCAGGGGCTACTGGCTGTCTAAGGAAGGACTCTATGGCACCTAAACCTTCCATTGATTGCGGGGAACAGGACAATTTCCTGTTCACCAAAGTGGCAGTTGAAGAGGACACAATCCCTATCCCAGGGATGTTTCTGGAAATGATCTGTCGACAGTGGGCTTCTCCGCCAATGCATCTCAGGCCACCGGGCAGGAACACCACATTTTTGGGGTTGATACAGACCTGCTTAACCACCTACAGGTCCCAAAGGTGAATCTACCTGTGGCTCCATTAACTTCTTCCTCCGTCCTACCGCCTGATATGGAGGACGCCTTAAAGGCGGAGGAATGGAGGGAGAAGACGGCCCTCCACCGGACATACCTGGCAGACTCCTGGGCTGTATGGGTGGCTACAGCAGCATCTTTTTTCACAAGGGCATCTGTCTGATGGCTCTGTCAGCTTCAGTCTCAGTGCCAGATGATGCTCGGGCACATCAGGACATGTCCAAGATCCTGGCAGTGGTGGAGTACACTGTTGACGCAACCTTGGCCTCTGCCAAATTTTCTGCCTGGGCCATGGCATCGGCAGTCACTGCTCTATGTATGCTATGGCTGCGTCACTGGCGCATGGATGCTAAGAACAAGTGGAAGCTTGCCTCTGCCCCTTTTGAAGGGGGGAACTTATTTGGTCAGTCTCTGGACCCTTTACTGGTGGAGACCAGTGACAAGAGGAAGGTGCTCCCTTCCCAGGGTAGACGGGCCGATTTCGGCCAGGCCCCATATTTTAGACGGCCTTCCTTTTGGCAGGGGAGAGCTGGGGCAAGCTTTCCCCAACAGCAGCGGCCCTTTCAGTCCCGCTCAGGGTACCAATCAGATAGACCTGCCTTTAGGGGCAGGGGTAGACTGCCACAGTCTGGGAGGCCCTTCAGGGGCTACGGTGGCAGGGGTGCATGACGCACCAAGTGACAACAGACCTCAGGTTTCCATTGGGGGCAGGCTAGGCCTGTTTGCGGACCTCTGGGATGAAATAACCACAGACGTCTGGTCAGGCAGATGTTAAGAGCAGGGCCGTCCCTCGAATTTCTTTCCCCTCCTCCAAGGCTTTTCCTTCACTGTCCAATTTCAGGAGACCTGGTCAAGCGGGGACTCATGGAAATGGCTATTCAGCATTTGCTGGATATTTGGGCCATTCAGCCGGTTCCGCTGGAACAGCAGGGGCGGGAGTTCTATTTGATCTTGCTCATCATCCCAAAGGCCTCGGGGGGTGGGTAGGTGAAGGGTAATTCTAAATTTAAAGGGACTCAACAACTACATTGTGTACAAGAGGTTCAAGATGCACTCCCTGCATTCCATCTTAGCGGGGATCAGGGAGGGGGACTTTTTAGCCTCTATAATGGCTAATACAATGACTCCAACTAATCATTTGGCATTTGAACAGAGAACTCTGGGACTGGACAACTTCTCCAGCTGAATGATACAGACCATCCAAGCCTCTAGGTGGTCATCTACCAGCAGTGAAATGCACTTATCTTCGCTACCGGTTGGGGAGTGTGAACGCGTGTGCCTCTTCTGCGCATGTGCAGAGCCTTGTGCCCATGTGCACAGGGTGAAAAATGGGATGTAATGATGTCCCAGTGGATGGGCGGAGCCTCCTGCCGCCAGTGCTACCGGTTTGTGCAAGCCGGATAGATCCGGTCAAATTTCACTGCTGCCATCTACCAACCGGATCTATGACTCCACATGGAAAACCTTCTGCGGCTGGTGCTGCAAAGCTTCTATTGATCCCCTCTCTGTATCAGTGGCCCAGATCTTGGATTTTCTACAGGAAGGGATGGACAAGGGTCTGTTGCCCAATATGATAGGAAGACAAGTGGCAGTTTTGTCCTCTGTGTTATCCTGCAGGGAACTTGAGTCCCTCGCTCAACACCCTATTGTGCACAGCTTCATCAGAGGCGCAATTAATTTAATGCCTCCAGCCGTACACAGATATCCCACCTGGGAACTGCATAAGGTTCTATAGGCTTTCTCCTCTGTGCCTTTTAAACCATTGCATTCCGCCAGCCTGCGTCTCCTCACCTGCAAAGTGGCCTTCCTTGTTGTCATCACTTCGGCGAGACACATTGCTGAATTGGCAGCCCTCTCAGTAAGGGAGGACATGTGCGTCTTCCATCCTAACAGGGTGGTTCTGTGATTAGATCTTTTGTTCCTTCCTAAGATTAATTCCTTATTTCACAGGGCACAGGAACTAATTTTACTGGACTTCTGTCCAGCTCTGACTCACACCCTCGAGAAGAAATGGCACACCTTGGACGTCAGTAGGGCTCTCTGCATCTATATCTAGCAGACAGTCTCCTTTTGAAAATCGGAGTCCCTATTTGTCTCCTTTCAACCCTCCACACTGGGTGCCAAGGTCATGGCATCAACAATAGGCCAGTGGATATGGGCATGCATTGCCAAAACATATGAGCTTCAGGCTCTTCCGCTACCTCAGTGAGTGACAGCCCACTCCACTAGAAGTGCGGCCACTACAGCAGTGTGGGCCACACAGGCCTCCATTGAGGAGATATGCAGAGCAGCAACATGGTTCTCTCCTTCACTGTTTATATGGAATTGTAAGATGGATGCCTTGGCTGAAGTGGCTTTCGGCAGACGGGTTCTCCAAAAGTGGTACACAGACTCGGGAACTCTGGATCAGACTGCTGCCCACCCTTAGGACGTGCTGGCTTTGGTATGTCCCATTCCTTGGATTCTCCTTAGCACACTGGAGAAGGGGCATTGGTCTTATCTGACCCATTCCTTCTTGATGTGCTAAGAGAGAATCCAACCCCACTCTGGCGACCATCTGGTCCAGAGTCCAGGAGTGGTCAAGTCAGATCAAAAAAATATGTTCAAGTCAATTATTACGTCTTCGTCAAAACTGGGGACACAGGCATGAGAGGCGTGGCTACAAAAGATTGACAGACTCAGTCTAAAGAGCAGAAAGGCAGAGTTAACCCATTCCTTGGATTCTCTCTCAGCACACCGAGAAGGAGTGTGTCAGTAAGACCAATGCACAGCGCTTTCCCGGCAGAACGTGTCAGGTAAGATCAATGCCCCTTCTCCATATCTTATTGTCCAAGCTCATTGTGAAGTGCACCATGACTGTGAAGTGCTGTGATGATTGAAAAGTCCACAATTACTAAAATGCCCAAATGTTGATTACCTGACTGCAAGGACACTGCAATAATTGTAAATTGGAGGACTTGTCATAAAGTTACTTTTTCAGCCTGCCTCAACTTTGAATATTTGCTAAACAGGGTACGCATTAAGCAATTAAACAGGATAGGCATTAAGCAAAGGTGAATTTGTATTTATTTATTTCTCTCTCCTATTGCAGTATGCTGTTAAAATCTTTCAAATGAAATAATGAAGAATTCTACATAGTGCCTTCCAGAAAATGCCTTGATTACTTCTCCATCCTTTTGCAGATGGAGATTCACATCTTCTGAATTATTTGCATTCTTCAAATTATTTTTGGAAAGTTAAAGCTGTACTAAACCATGGAACTATGCTTGCCTATTCAGAAACAAATTTTCAAGGGGCTTACTGCTAAATTTGAATTAAGTCAAGATGGTACCTCACATATAGAAAGTGTTTACACCTATTCTCTTTGATGGGCAAATATATGCTGTATAGGCAAGGTACAGCATTTATAGCCACTAACTGACAGAAGATCCTGTTAGGATCTTACCAACAGCCTGTCTTACTTCCTTCAGAAGGATTAGCAAATTGATGGCTTTCTTTATTCGTATGAGAACCTCCTTCAAATTATAAATATATAATTTTCAACACTGAGCAGTAAATTAAGTATAAAATAGGTCTTAGATATACATATCTAAGGGAGTATTTAGTCTGTACACTTTTTGCTGTGTGATACAAGCAGCGGTTCTACTATTACAGACAGACAGTTCAGTATTAAATGTTCAAATACCTTATATAAGTGACTGAGAAGAGATAAGGACCTGTAGCTTTTTGAATCTTCTGATGGTTTGCCTGGTATAAGTATAGCTATTGCACGGGCCTTCCTCCTTATCGTGGGTATCTAAACAGTATTTAAGCACTGTTTAAATACTGTTCAGTTTATAGCCATAGCCATTCAACTGAGAATTCGCTACCGAGATGATATTGGGGTCAATGTCCAGATGATAATGTTTGAATATTTTACAGAACACTTTTTCTGAATGTCAATATTTGAAACAGTTTTACTCTATTTTATTGTTCTGACACTGTGTTATGATTTGACATTGTTGTTTGACCAATTAATAAACAATAAGTTATACAGAGGGCTTATGAGCTCTAGCTTGATGAGACTGAAGACTTACCTTCCAAGGACTGTGGAGGCGAGTGAATTATACAATGAAAAGGGGACCAGAATTTTATTACTCTTTAATTTAACAAGTAACTGCTTTTACTATTGGATTTATTGAAGAAGGAAATTCTACCAAATGCTCTTCATTAAATGGGTGTAAAAACCCTGTTTCTAAGTCTAGTCTCTATAAATGTCAGTTTTGCCTCATAAAAATTGCGATTGATTATATTTGCATAGGAAGAATATAACTTTCACTTAAATTACATGTCATTTCTATGTTTTGGTAACAGAACCAGATCTTCCTCAATTTTTGCTTGATATATTGCTATATTTTTATACTGATATTAAAGGTTGTGAGAGTGCATTTCCTTGTAAAGTCGGCATCTCAGACATGTTCTAAAGTTTCAATTTCTTTGGAGGGATGGGGGCTTCATCTCTACAAAGGGGTATCTGATTATATCCACCATCCATGATTACAGGCAGAGATTGCTTTTATAGATAGACACAGATGCTGTTATAAACAGTCTGACTGTTAAGCACATTCCAATTTTCATTTCTTCTTCAGTTTCCAGTGCATTAGAAACTATAGATACTTAATATCTATACAAAATAATTTATAAATTTTCCTCTTATGCTATTAGAGATTTAAAAGTCACAATCTTTGAATTTTGAAAAGTTGAAGTATAATATTACAATTAGTTGTAAAACAATTCTGGAACAAATCTTGATCCACCTTGGACCTTGGATCTTTGCTCTTCTTTATAAGAATATTTCCTTTAGCTAGTT
Organism: Stegonotus admiraltiensis; assembly: GCA_032468215.1. Taxonomy (NCBI): domain Eukaryota; kingdom Metazoa; phylum Chordata; class Lepidosauria; order Squamata; family Colubridae; genus Stegonotus; species Stegonotus admiraltiensis. The sequence goes on along the minus strand of JANHZT010009873.1, from coordinate 14,071 downwards.
TGTGGTGAGAGAGTGGGAAGCGCACTGGTAAATAGTGAGGAGGATAATTCAAAGTATGCCTTTACTAGTTGAATTTCAATTTGTAGATCATTACCACAGGCATTTTGAAAGTATGGTAGTTGGCAGATGTAACATTCTTGCATGAGTAAGGAAGATTGATTGATTGATTGATTTGATTGATTTGATTTCAAAGGCTGCCTGACTTCAAAACAGCTTTGGGTGGCTTACAGTTTACAACAGAAAAGCAATATGGTATTCAATTTACAACCACAATTAGGGCCAGAAGTACTTTGCTAAGCAGGATCATTGTTAAGTAAACTATTCCTGATTTATTTTTACCTTTTTGCCATGATTGTTAAATGAATCATTAAATGAAGTTGTTAAATGAAGTACATGGTCATTAAGTGAATCCTCCTTCTCACATTGACTTTGCTTTTGGAAGCCAGCTGGGAAGGTCACAAATACTGATCACATGCTCCCAAGATGCTGCAATCAGCGTAAATACATGCCAATTACCAAATGCCCTAATTTTAGATCGTGTGACTATGGAGATGTTGCAAAGATTGAAAATTTGAAGATTGGTTGTTAGTCACTTTTTTCAGTAGTGTTATAACTTCAAACTGTCACTAAATGAATGGATGTAAGAAAAGAACTTACCTGTAGACAGGAAATTTGTAAGTATACTGCTAACCATACCCCACATGCAAGTACTCCCCTGAACTACAAGATGGGGGAGAGGAGAATAAACAGATAATGTATTTTTCGGACTATAAGACGCTTTGTACTATAAAATGCACCTAGCTTTTGGGGAGGAAAACGAGGAAAAACTCTACCTCTGCTCCCAGTAATTTGCCTCCTTGCAGCAAACAGCCTGGTCAGTTTCAGCACAGCCTGATTTAGCATGAGCAGCTGATTGGCGGTTGAATCTCCCTCACAGAATACTGCCTATCAGCTGTTCCAGACTGCAGGGATCCCCACTGTCCATTGCCACTGCTGCCTATCACCGCCGCCTGGAATGGGCCAAAAATGGGGTATGTGGAGGCCGAAAACAGGATACACGGAAGTGGCAATGGGCGGTGGCGATTGTTCTCCTGTAAAGTTCCAATTCTTGTGTTCCATGCTGAATATTGTTTTTTCCATTTCCTTTTGCACAAGCATGCTTACAGTTCTGTTTATGTTACCGCTGTTGATGAAATCCTTTATTTCCTTTAATGCAAAATACTTAAAAATTTGGAATTTTGGGTAATAGTATGTGTAATGGTGTGATATTCTATTGAATTGCGGGGTGGTGGTGTACTCTCGCTTTGATGTGGTGACATGGGATTTTGATCAGGCTGCTTGAAGAGTATTTTGTTTTGCTGCCATAATTTAATATTTTAAAAATAAAATGGCATGGTTTGGATGAGAAGAGGAATCATGAACGTGAATGTATTTAAAAAGTGTAAGGTGTAGTAGAGGGATGTGATTGTTCTAACAACTGAGAAGCAAAAAGTGTGTTACACATTTATTGCATTTGCATATTGCATGATACAATTTCTAACTTCCCAATAAAAATCATTTTCTTCCCACTCACCAGAGGTTTATTTTTTTTAAAAAAACTTCCTAAACCTCATAAACATCCTCCCCTCCCCATTAAATAGTTATGTGAAATATTTAAACAGACTATGGATATGGAAGATAAGTATTTTAACTGAAATCATACTCATTTATATAGGAAAAAATATTAATTCAGATTTTTCCAGGAAATCCACCTATTTGGCATAAAAGTCCACACTACTTCATAATTCATGAAGCATTGGGGGGAAATATCTGCCATATATATGTGTAAGAAATAATTGTGGATTTGTTCCATTACTGATTTATAATCAACTATAGAAGCAGGAACTGTTTAAAATAATGGGAGTTATGTCGATACAGATCTGGCAGGGACTGTTATTTCTAAATCCATAACACATGAGGCTCATCAAAATCTTTATGAGTTTTGTTGTGTGGATATTAAACACTTAATTTCTAATTTGCTGGGTTTTTAGAGCCTAAATGGAAATTGTAACACACTTAATATTCTCTTAAGAAACTGAAAGAGTTTTTATTATAATGAACTGTATCTATAACACATGAGTTATGCTGGCTGACACCACATGGGCTTGGTTATACAGACCCCATAATCCCCAAATATTAGCAAGTAGATGGGTTGCACTATAAATTGCAATGCAATAGTAGGCTTAATGAAAAGGTATTCCAGGGTATAGTGGAAACCAAACCACAAGCAACCTGCAGAGCAGAACAATATCAGGCTGAAATGCAAACATCAAAAAAGAAAAAAATTGCAGCATAAATACAAACTCTCCTCAGCTAATAAACCATAATCTATGAAAGAGGAAAATTGTACTGCAGTGACACTGCCAATTCAGCTATTTTTGCATTGGAAATACAGTGTTGTGAGGTGAATTACTCAGGAGGTTTTTTAGCCCTGTCCAAAGCCTAGAAAAAGATATAGGCACTTTAACAATTCGAAAAAGATGCTTTGCATGTATTCCCATGCATTCTAAAAAACTTCTTTCAGCAGTTTTGCATAGTCCTAATGTATATACAACTCTTATATTGGTCTGAGGAAATGCAAAACATAAGGTAAGTTTATATATGTGTGAGTAGGGAACAAGGAACAAGATAAAGTGAAGCATAACTACTAAATAACATTGTATTCAGTGTTGTGTGCTCGGAGAGATCTCTGCTTTTCCTGACCTTAGTACGAAGCATCCCCTGCTGGACATTATGCACATATGTGTGGATTCTTGTTTTACATTTCGTGCTGGAAAAGCATGGGAGGAGATTATTTTGGGTTTCTAATATTTTATTTATTAGAATTATGCCTTTCCTTTCCTAATTAAGCTCAAAGCAATATACATGTTGATAAATGTCACTAAACTGTCCTTCCACTACATAGTGGTACTGTTCTGTGCTTAAGAATATTTAGCATAACATTAAAATGGCCATATTTGCAGTATGCTCAATATCTGATCTTCAGTTTTTAATCAATCCCATATTATTGAGATGGTGCTCTTAATCATCAGGAACATTTGTTTGTTTTGGGGATTCATAAGTATTGGGTTTCATTTATTCTTTGTCTTGTCTGTTCATGCTCTTCTTCCTTCAGCTAAAATTGTCTTTTGCTTGTGGAATTATAACAATTTTAATGCAGATGGAAATAGTAGGCCAGTGGACTGGAGATAATTCCAGCTGTATCATATTTTCCTCTTCAATTTCTTGTGTTGGTCAGTGATGGGCAAGTGTAGCATTGCTTATGCCTTCTGTTTTTCCTTTCAGACAATTTTCTATAGCTGATGAAAGCCAGTTTGCACATGGAAAAATAAAATGTCTTAATTCAGTAGTGGAGCTATTTGATCAGAAACTTTTTATAGAAGCTCAACCATTTTTGCTGCCTTTTGAATTATAAAATGATTTATAGCTGGTTTTTTTCTGTGTGGTGCTCTAGAACATTGCATGCTTTTATTCATTAATTTAACTTGTTTCATCATCCTTCCAAAGATGTAGCCTTCAAATGTACATGAAGAAAATTTTACCTAGTCAACTTAAAATGTTTGGTGTGTATTGATTTATATAGGTATCCTACATTCCATCTGGATGGAATACAGAGTGAGGCAGCAGCTAAAATTTCTGATACTGAAATTTTCTACCCCACCCCTATAAGCCACTGTTCTCTTTGCTTTTCTTAAATTTAAGTACATTATTGATTGCTATAAAAAGCATTCTAAAAGATTTGAAATTAAATGCTAGACTATCCAGCAAGGTTTGTTATATTATAATTTATTATATTATTATGGCAACTTGCTATAGTAGAATTGTATAGTTACAGAGAAATTTTCTCCTGCAGTAGTTAGTTCTAGTTCCTGTATAGAGTTTTATTATTGCATTCCCTTTTTGGTGGTGAAACATTGAACATTATTCTAATCCAGCACAGTCGCTACTAATTTTGCTTTAAACTAGAAAGTGTTAATACAAACTAGAAAATGTGACAAAGCTCAATTTCATTTCTTGTTTATTGCTTGTTTTCCTATTGGACAAAGAGAAGCAGCTCTAGCCTGGCAACCAGAGCTTGCTATTTGCATAACCTGCCTTGATTGGCCAGCTCTCTGCCAAATGCTTCCAATCGTATGGTGTTGTTTTAGTGGTAGGCTATGCTAATTAGCTGCTGTTGCTGGGGTTCAGGGTGCTTTCTGTGTGCTATTCTGCTGCATTGTGTTGCTTGGCCAGAGACATTGATAAATGAGTATTTAATGATCTGCAGCAGTTTCCACTTACTGCAGGCAGGCAGAGATTTTAGAACAGGAGAAGAAATAAAGATTTAATTTCTCTTGCTTGCAATTTTAAGACTGTATGCTAGAATTTTTATGGAGATAAAATATTCTTTAAAAGTACAGGATTTTATGTTTGGTGTTTTGTATGGTATTTATGGATATCAGATAAGACTAGGAAGTTGCTTATATCTGAGAAATGTAATGCAATATTAAAACAGCAGTAATATAAATTATCTCAGTGCATAAGAACTGCATATGAGTCTCTTGATTTAATTTTGAAAAAATGCAGTTGGGAAAATAATTCTTTAAAAATTAATCTGAGCCATTTACAACTTACTTATCTTTTGTAATTTTGGTAAAACACGCCAAATCTATAATACAGAAGCCTTTCAGAGCCAGACTTCCTCAGCCTAATACCTTTTGTACTCCAGTAGTTGACAATTCCCATCATACTGCCTGAGAATTCTGTAAGTTGTTCCTTAGGTTGAGGAAGGCTGGTATATCACTAGTAGGTAGCAAAGTGACATGTGCCATAATTCAGCTTGTTTTGCTTTCTTTCTTATTTTGCTTTGCATTTCTCATTAACAGTTGTCATTTTCTTAAAAATTTGGTAGACTTCAGCTCAGCATTCAATACCATCATTCCTAAATTCTTCACTCCAAATTGATTCAGCTAATCCGTACCTGCCTATACATGTAGGTGGATTATTAGCTCTTTGACGGATAGGGATAGGGATAGGGATAGGGATAGGGATAGGGATAGGGATTGGATTGGATTGGATTGGATTGGATTGGATTGGATTGGATTGGATTCTTTATTGGCCAAGTGTGATTGGAGACACAAGGAATTTGTCTTTGGTGCATATGCTCTCAGTGTACATAAGTACTGAAGTTTGCAGGTGATACAACAGTCATTGGTCTAATTCAAATTGGTAATGAGTCTGCATATAGATGAGAGGTTTAACAACTGGCCCTATGGTGCAGCTGGAACAATTTGGAGCTGAACAGGTTTACAACTACCCTTTACATCTTCTCTACTACCCACTTTGCATGTACACTGAGAACTTCTGCACTGGACACAAATTCCTTGTGTGCCTAATCAGATTTGGCCAAATAAAGTATTCTGTTCTGTTCTGTTCCTTTTTATGCCTACCTATTTTTTCCACAACAGCAACCCTGTAAAGTAGGCTGGGTTGGGAGAGAGTGATTAGCCTAAAGTTACCCAGCATGCTTTCCTGCCTAAAAGAGGCCTAGAACTCACAGTCTTCTAGTTTTTAGGCCACTCTAACCACTACACCAAACTGGCTGTCTTACAGTAGACTTGTAAAATAAAGGTAATCCTCAACTTACAACCTTTCATTTACCAACTGTTTGAAGTTACAAAGTTACAAAAAAGTTGACTTATGACCGTTTTTCATACTTATAACCATTGCAGCATCCCCATGGTCATATGATCAAAGACACTTAGCAACTGACTCATATTTATGATAGTTGCAGTGATTTGGAGCTATGTGATCACCTTTTCTGACCTTCTCATAAGTAAAATCAATGGGGAAGCCAGATTTACGTAACAAGTGTGTTACTAACTTAACAACTGCAGTGATTCACTTAACAACTGTGACAACAAAGGTTGTAAAATAGGGCAAAATTCACTTAACTGTCTCACTTAGCAACAGAACTTTTGGACTCAATTTTGATTGTAAGTCAAGGACTACCTGTATATGATTTTAAAAAACCAGTGAAGTCCAAAATCAGTGTTACTCTCAATTATGAAATGTATGTTTTCTTTGAAAAGGCACTTTCTTAAGGTACAGCATACAAGCAGAATCTCTATGAATAATAAAAATATAAACAAAAGATTGTGTTAAATATACTAAATCTCTACAAAATATCAATTAAAACGGTTAAAATGCCTAGTAAACAAGTAAAGGTAAAGGTTTTTCTTGTTTTAAGTGTTACTTAAAGCAGTAAAGATAACTGAAGAGGTTGTAGAAAAAATGGTTTTAATTTTTTTTAAATGGCCACGCCCACATTCCCCCCCACCAAGCCACACCCACAGAACAGGTAGTAACAAATTTTAGATTTCACCCCTGCCGGGGCGGGGGAAGGGCAAAACCATAAAGGGAGCAGCAGCTCTGCTGTGAATGGAGGGAGAAAAGTTCGGATTCTATAATGAAATTGTGTAAAAAAAATATACTGTTACAAAAAATGTAACAGGGATATTGTGTTATGCTTAATGTTGTGTGGAGAAAAGCTGGGCAACAATATTCTACTTTTTCTGAAATGAATGCTATTTTAGATGTCTGGGCTAAAATGATTCACAGAAATAGTACATCTTTGTTTTCAGTGCAGAGCATTGTCACATCATTATTGGCAATCGCTTAAATATTTTTTATAGTCAATCAGTCCATCCATCCATCTATCCATCCAATTTATAGGGCTGCCCATCTAAAAAAAAGTGACCGGATGGCATACAACAAAATTATAAAACAATAATATATCTTAAACTTTACAATCTGAAAAAATGTAAAGCCTGTTATTAAAAACTAAGGGAATAAAGTAGATATTAACAGCAATGGAGCCACCTCAGTAAATAATTGGCTCTGCAAAAACTTCCCCAAGAAGTTTTTAATATTCAAGAAGTTCAAAATAAGCACCAGATTGAAATAATATCATTTTTTATTTTAAAAAAATAGAATACTGTCTCCATATTTTAAACCACTAACCTCAAAAAACAATGATGTTATTAAAAAGGTTGAGCTAAAAATTGATACACTCTGGAATGGAACAGCAGAACCAGATTGCCACAAGATTGTTATACATTAAATAACATTTAAATTGAAAAACTTACTAAGTTTGAAAGCGTTAATAAAGAAAAATGAAGAGGATTTAAACAGGTTTCTTACCTAAATGTGAAAAAGAAAAGTTGTTAATGGAGGTGCATACCAAATTCTCCAATAAAACCTATTGTTTTGCAACCAAGTAAAGCAGGTTAAGTTGAAAATTCAGTACCTTCTCAGTTGATGTGTACAGAATTGTGGGTATGTATATCCCATAGACAATCCTAGCTGTAATGAATAATCAGAGTTGAGGAAAGTGATTTTGTTTTGTATCTACTCAAGACATGCACTATTGATTGTTCTCCCATCTCTTTGAAAGCGTCATTCTTTCTTTAAACGTAACTCTTAACATGGTGGTAATGTTTATTAATACAGTTTCAATACTAAATAAATATTTTTGATACACATTTACATCTTAGAGAGGGCTGTAGTCTGGAACATGCTTCAGGATAGCTAGACCTCTCTAAACTGATCACCAGATGCTAAGCTAAGTGACCTTGTGTTTCTTAATTGGCAGGGGAAGTCATTTCCCTTTGTTCAGCTTTGCTGCTATACCACTGGTTGAGGGGAGGAAAAGAGGATTGTGGCAGCAAATACCAATTGAAGGCAGTAACTGCTTCATCACTCTTGTAGAGAGTAAGGAAGGATGATCTTGGAGGAGGTATGCAAGAGCCATTGCCTAGGCAAAAGGGGCTGACACATTTTATAAGCTTAGAACAGCAGGATAACATTCAAAAGTGGTTCAGGTAGATACCTTTCTAATTCACTGAACTATACGAAGGGGAGGAGGCACAGCGTAATCAGACTTGAAAGAATATTATTATAGCTAATCTTAATAAAAGTAGTTTCAGCCTTACTGTGGAGTTTTCTGTCTAGTAGGGCTGACACCTTAGAGTGTGTTGGTTGGTTGGGATAGCTTTGTTTCTTTCTATATATGGTTTTGCTAGAACTCAGTGGATATATGAAAAACATCTGGCTGGATCCAGATAAAAGTATGTGGAAGATAACAGCTTGAAAGATTGGTTGAAAAATGACAAGTAGATGGGAGTGCTTCCATCTAATCTTTGGAGATTCTCCTGCCTTTTTAGCCACGATCTGGCACTCGGCAAAACTTCCTACTTTTGGGAGTGGCTTTTTGGGCTAGGGGATTGTGAGAGAATTTGGTAGAAGACACCCATTTGTTGGTTGCCTATCTCTTTTCAACTTATTACAGTAAAATCTTGATTTTTCAGACCTCAATTGCAATGAACTTTGCATCAAATGAATCAATTTTCTGATTGATTACAGGTGGCCCTCATTTAACAACCACTCACTCAGCGACCATTTGAACTTATGACAGCACTGAATGAGTGGTAGTTATGACTGGAACTCGTACTTAACACGGTTGCAGCATTACCACAATCACATGATCACCATTTGCAATCTTCCCTGCTGGTTTCTGCCAAGCAAAGTCAAAGGGAAGCCAACAAGAAGTTGGAAGTCACATGAGGTCCTTGTTTAACAACCTGCACAATCATCCTTTAAGTGCTGTTGGTAAGCACAGTCACAAGATTTTTTGGCTTAATGATGGAGTTTCTGGTCCCAATTAGCATCATTAAATGAAGACTGCCTATAATTTCATTTGTGCAGCATAATTTATATTATTTGTGTAATTGTATAACTCAAATCACTTCAACTGAGTAGTTCTGAAATGTTTTGATACTGTGATTATCAATAATTAATAATTCGGTAGTTCTCAAATTTGTTAATACAAACAGTTTTTGACTTATCATAACAATTGGGACCAACATTTCCAACACAAGTTGGAACTGGTCAAGAAGTACAAGGCAGTTGCCAAGTGCAAATTGCAATTATATGACCACAGGGAAGGTGCAACGGTCATAAGTGTGAACATAGGTTTCTAAGTTACTTTTTCCAAGGCCATCATAACTTTGAACCATTGTTTAAAAAGTGGTCATAAGTCAAGGACTATATGTAACTGAACTTCCTTCAGATAGTCCATTAAAGCAAAACTTCATTTTTTTTCGTTCAAATACAAATTTGTTTTAAAATAAATGCCATTTCAGTCATATTCTAGCCACATGATAATTATCTGCTGTGATAGGATTGAAAAGAGGAAAATTTATGGAGAAGAAAAATTGATAGCAAACATAGGATTCATAATTACATTGAGTGCATGTTTCATTGCATTCCATCCACTTATTTTTTTTAAAAATACGTACACATAACTTGTGGGCATGCAGTTTTAACTCATTTTGTCTTTGTTTTAAGCAAAACTTAGATAAATATCTCTATATCTACATTTAATGTGAAGATAGATCATAGCTGATATAAGAAAACTATACTGAACTGTTGTGCTGTCATTTCTAGGAGGAGAGACTTCAGCATGCAAACCTTCAACTGTTCGGCTTGCACCATCATTTTCATTCCATGCTGCTGGCCTTCAGATGGCTGGACAGATGTCCCATTCACATCAGCAGTACAGTGATCGTCGACAGCAGAACATAAGCGACCAACAAGTTTCTGCCTTACCATATGCTGATCAGATTCAGCAGCCTCCTACTAACCAGGTATGTTGACTTTAACACTTGTACTAAGCATTTTACTTAAAATAGGGCACATTTTTCTATTAACAGCTTCTGTATACTTCAACTCATCTTTGATGCTAAGCATTTGGAAATATTGGCTTAAAGTAACATAAAAATTCTGCTATAAATATATTTCATTTTCTGTAAGGAATAATATGTTTTTAATTTATATTGCCATGAATCACTGTGATTACAGTAGACTGCACTTTTTTGGGGCAACATAGTTACTTGTAATATTTTGCCAAAGGGGTTGCTTAGCGAAAGTAGTGTAGTCAAGATTCAACTTTTATTCATTTTTCTATTTCATTCATACATGAAAACGCAACTGTAAAGGTACTAATGTAAATTATAGGAAAATACAGAATAACAGAGTTGGAAGGGACCTTGGAGGTCTTCTAGTCCAAGCCCCTGCTTAGGCAGGAAACCCTACACCACTTCAGACAAATGGTTATCTAATATGTTCATTATATTTGCTCTGTTTTAAAAGAGCATAAAAGATTTGAGAACAAAATAAGTAGACTTGGAGTCCATCAACTAACAACTGGTATTATCTTAAATATTTCTGTTGGGATTCTATGGAACACTTAGGATCACATCACAATTTTATGTTTGCATAGTTTTGTTCTTAATTATCTTCACAATATGTTGAACTTCTTAATTCCTTTCTGTTAGATAGCAAATCTAAATTAGATACAGGTACTCCTCAACTTACAACCATATGTTTAGTGACCACTTGAAGTTACAACAGCACTGAAAAAGGTGACTTACAGTTGTTTTTCACATGATCATTGCAGTGTCCCCAGGGTCATGTGGTCAGAATTTGGATGCTGGACAACTGGCATGTATTTATGATGGTTGCAGTGTCCCAGTTCGTGTTTTTTGCAACCTTCTGACAAGCAAAGTCTATGGGGAAGCCAGAAGTCAATGGGGTGGGAATAATTGATTCACATGTGTGGATTTGCTCACTGTATTGTACTGTGCAGTACAAACAATTTATCAACTTCTCTAATATCTTCATGTCTAATGTTGTTATTACTTGCTTATCACTCAGCAAATGAATCCGTTAGACCAATCAGGCACTGTCTACCTGCAATGTTTTCTTATGTTTTAAATAAATTGTATCACTGCAATATTACTGTGAAGAAACTACTACTGAAAACAACAGACTCTTGTTGAATTCTTTAGTTTAAAGTTGCTGAGTGAGCAGCTGTGAACATTTATAAATGTGTTTTAATTCAATAGACCAGGTAAGAAGGAATAGGATTAAAATAGTTTTTTAATACGACAGCTCCATCTGGTGGTCAGATGGAAATCCATTCACAGATCATATTTGCTATTATAGGAAATTAGAAGTACTAAGTTTGATACAATTCACTCTCTGATCATTTAATATAAAAAATTAAAGGAAATGTTAGTGTACTGTATTTGCAAATGTTGTTGTAGTAGAACAACATTTAGGATTATGAAATTAGGTTCGTAATTCAAGTAAAAAGTGAAATTTGGTCTTTTTATCACAAGTATATAAGGTCTGTTAAGAACTCACTGTTTATCACCCTACAGTAGCTTTCTAGGCATTTCTTCTGCTTCATCTCTCTTAGTTCTGTCAAGTGCAGGAAATCAAGTCCAGACGGTTCAAAATGAATATAAAGGTTTATTGAAAGCTTATGCTCTCCATAAGAATCTGAACTACTAATGGTCAAAGCAAATTGATGGTAGATAAGAGTTAATGGAATTCAAGGTGGACTGGACTCTTGCGGGTGTGAAAGCTGCTTTAACTCTTCAAATACTGTTTGGTGTGTAGACATCCAAGAAAATTTAACTCCTTTCTTTGTCAGTTAGGTCTGGATCTTGGCTTTATGATCAAAACTTTCTGTAGAAGTTAGCAAAGCCCAGGAAACATTGGATCTTTGGCTGTGCAGGGGCTTGCCAGTCTATGACAGGTTGGACCTTCTGGGGGTCCATCTGTATACTTTTTTATGGAAATACAGTAGCCCAAGAAGTCTAGTTGTTGGAGATCAAAGGTGCATTTTTCTAGCTTGGCAAAAGTTGGTTATCAGTCTAGGAAAACTGCGCACATAATCTGATTGCTGAGCTTTATTCTCAGAGTAGACCAAAATGTTGTCCAGATAAAGCACCACACCTGAAAGGACTGGGTTTGTAAATCAGGAAAATACAGCTTCTACATTAACACACCCAAACGGGACCTCTGTGTATTCAAATTATATAATAAAATGGGGGGAAAGTTAGTTGATTAAAGGAAAGGAAATGACTTTCCTGAAATATAGTCATTGAGTTAACAACAGCAATTGGGACCGGGATTACTGTTACTAAGCAATGTGGTCATAAAATGCAAAATTACATGACTGCATTACTTAGCAGTAGCAATCCTTATTGTCATTGTAACCCCAGACCTCTGCGGGCTGTTAAGCAAAAAAGCAAGGAGTATGGTTGTTTGTGCCGGGGTGGAGGGTGCAGGCAGGTGCTAGAGAGTGCTGTAGGTGTTGTAGATGGGTGCTATGGAGTATGGGCAGGTTGGCAAGAGCTGCCCTATGGAAGGCAGGTGGGTTGGCAGAGCCTGTTCTACAAAGCACAGGCAGGGGTGCTGTGCTACAGAGCATTGGGTACAACCATTTATTTAGTGAATGTTCAAAGTTACGACAGCACTGAGAAAAGTGATTTACAATTGGTCATAGGTCATTGCATTTACAACCATTGCAGCATCTCCATGGTTACATGATCAAAATTTGGATATTTGGCATCTGGCATATATTCACAACAGCTACAGTGTCCTGGGGTCATATAATTGTCAATCACAACCTTCCCAGATGGTTTCCAACAAGCAAAATCAATGAAGAAAGCTAGATTTGCTTAACAACTGCATAATTTACTTACAACTACAGTGGTTCATTTAATAACCATGGCAAAAAAGGTGATAAAACACAGCACATCGCACTTAATTACCTTGCTTAGCAAGGGAATTCTGGTCCCTGACATAGTCATAAGTCAACGACTACCTGTATATTGAAAACACATGGCTTCAGCGGTTCTTAAAAGCATTTCTTGGCTTAAGAAGAGACAATACCACCTGCCATTTTTAGTAATAGGCTCCCTATTTGTATAGTTTACATATAATTAGATTGTTTTTAAATCACATGTTCTGAGCTTAGGAACTACCTGTATAAGAGTCTGTGGAAATTATTAATCACCCAGGTCATGGTTGTCCCAAAAGTGCTTTTTCCAAAAAGCAACTGGACTTTCTTGGGTTTTTTTCTCTTTGAAAACATTTTGCTTCTCATCTGAGAAGCTTCTTCAGTTCTTACTCCAGTTCTGTTCGCCACCAGTCAGAATTGTTAGAACTGAAGAAGCTTCTTGGATAAGAGGCGAAATGTTTCCAAAGGGGGGGGGGGACCCAAGAAAGTCCAGATACCTTTTGGAAAAAGGAGCTTTTGGAAGCCTGTATAAAACTTGTACTGTAGTACTCAACCTTAAGGGAGTATTTGTTGTGATCCATAATACGTTCATTAGAAACAAAGCAACTATAGAGGTTTGTAGCCCTGATCAGAGCATGTGTGTGAACTGAATACCATCATAAATGGGAGCACTCCTACAAAAGCTGAACACCAAAGTTTTTCATTGAATAAATATCAATTTTCTCATGGACAGTTTCCAAGATGAACTAGAACATTATTTTTTTTTTATTATTATTATTATTATTATTATTATTATTATTATTATTATTATTATTATTATTAGAACTTATATGCTGCCCTATCTCCGAGAGGACTCAGGCGGCTCACAACAATAAAACAGACAAAGTTCCATTTTAAAAGTACCCAATAAAATTTTAAAAAACCTGGGGAGGGAGGGGGAGGGCGGATGGGAAAATATTTGTAAAAACTTCTAAAACTTTTCAATAATAAAAAAAAATTATAAAAAATCATTAAAATCCCCTTTAAAATCCCTTCAGTCCAAGCTGGCCAGGCGAAATAGCCATGTTTTAAGACCACAGCGGAAAGAGTGAAGGTCAGGGGCCACCCGGAGCTCCAGGGGGAGCTGATTCCACAGGGTAGGCATGCCCACAGAGAAAGCCCGCTCCCTAGGGGTCGCCAGCCAACATTGTCTGGCTGACGGCACCCCAAGGAGGCCTTCCCTGTGGGAGTGCACCGGGCGATGGGGAGCTGTCGCTGGCTGCAGATGGTCCACCAGATACCCCGGGCCTAAGCCGTGTAGGGCTATATAAGTGATAACCAGCACCTTGAATCTCACCCGGAGAGCAACCGGTAGCCAATGCAGGTCCCGCAGGAGGGGTGTAACATGAGAGTGTCGGG